>JALPQI010031692.1:0-32259 GCA_025490895.1 Thaumatotibia leucotreta | reverse complement strand
AAATATGTTTTGTCCAATTGGTTCCTTAATAAAGGATTTGATCTTTTTTTCACGTACTAACCTAACCTACTTAAGTCAACTCAACAAGAAATAGTCTTATATATAATATTTCATGGCTGTTATAATTGCCTTCCAGCGTGGAAGCGTGGACCAGCGACCACGTGACCATGTGCGCCGCGTGGGACGAGCTCTTTGTGCCGGACGAGGCGGACCCACCGGAGCACCTGCACTGGCCCGAGCGAGAGGTCCGTACCCATAGTCTTACAGCGTGGGAGCGTGGACCGGCGACCACGTGACCATGTGCGCCGTACACTCATTGCGTCCAAACTTTGTGTTAAATGTCAAAAAGATTCGTCGATTCATTCGACTATTTATTATTATATTCGACTATTTATTATTATATTCGACTATTTATTATTATATTCGACTATTTATTATTATATTGTGTTATTAATATCTGCAAAGTAGTTTATTAAAATTCCTTGTCGATTGTAAAAATGGCCGCTGTTTTAAATTTCTTTATTTTTAGGCTGATCCATCAAATCGGCAAGGTTGAGCTTACTTACGTCAAATTATTATGAAAATAACTTATTCTGAATCTCCTCATGATCAGTGATCATGTTGAAAATTTATATGAAGAAAGCTGCTTCATAAAAGTTCGTATTTAATATTGTTAACCCTTTATTTGACAACTTTTTTTTTCAAATTGTCTCATCGTAATAAAAAATTATCGACCCTTGTGAAAGTTTCAACAAAGTTTCGTGTGCGAAGTGATTAGTAACTCAAGAAGCACCGTGTATAGTTTAATGTAATTTGTCCGCAGGAGCCCTCCCCCCGTCGTTCCCCCCCCTCGTCGTCGGCCCCCCCTCCTCCCCCCGCGGCCTCCCTCGTCACCTCCGCCGCCGCCTCGCTGGCCTCCATGTGGCGCGGCTGGACCAGGTGAACATATACACAGCGCAGGGCCGGAGATCTTATATGGCAGAACTGACCACACAAACACTACAGTGACGACAAAATCCTGTGTACCTTTATGGCAAAGCTGGATCTATCAGACACACAAACACACACACACATGCTTACACACTGCTGCGACGGAGGAGATCTTATCCACTCATTTGCTTTTGATAACTGTGGTTACCAGCTGTCACTTTTATTTTACATAGGAATAAAACTCAACCAAAATTTTAAAGCAAATTAGTGGTTATGTAGCAAGAATGGAGCGATCGAACGCGCGCGCGCACACACACACACACACACATACACTACAGTGGTAGAGAATTCCTATATGTGTGACAGAGCTGGACCAATAGAATACACACTATTACTGAAATAGCAGAATGAAATTACGATTTAAAACGGGGTATTACCATATAAATTTTATTTATCGAGCACCCCATAAAATGTTAAAATATCGTGTGCTCGTTAAACAAATCTTACATTATAAATATCGCATTTTAAGTCATACTAATGATGGACAAAACAATCTGCTACACCGGATCGAATAATCACAAATTACACAGAAAAAAACAGACACACAGCTGGAAACACCATTGTATATGTAAAAAGCTGGCACGAATGGAATGAACGAAATGAATGACATTCTATCATTGTGTGTATGCGGCCCTGTTATACCAATATGTGCTGTCATTTTAACATCCACACATACTTTCTGTCACTTACTCGATCCATTCGCGCCAGCTCTTATGAATAGAACTATACGAACCTGTAAGGCACTATACTTCGTTTTATTTAAGATTAGAATTATCTGTCAAACGGGTGAACAAAGAAGCAGTCGTCGTGAACCTTCCTTCTTCGATTTCGGCCGATAACACTGAATTTCTCGGAACTTATGTACATACATATAATTTGATAATTACCGATAGCTGAACGCATAGTTTTCACATTTATTATTAATTTGTTGGCAAAACTGTATTAAAAAAATTATAAGTGTTTTATAAGCAAGATGGCGGCAATTTAGAAAAAGCTAAATATTGAAGGTTTTCGTTTAGTGTTTGGCGGTTTTTAACTAAGTATTTTTTTATTTTGTAACTCATATCATACCGATTTTACATTACTGAATTTAATGAAATTTACAGTCTAAAATCTAACAATATTTGTATATTTAATCTAGCTTACATTATGCACTCCCAGTACTTTTAAAAGTCATGCGTTTAAGGATTAAAACTATCGGTACAAAAGCGGACACGGTGTCATAAAGACTGAGCAGGTGACAATAGTAAGACAACCCTACCCATCGGCAACGTCGTTTAGTATTTGTCGCCATTATGGGCGGCTTTAATCTGGGGCGCTCTACTAACGTAGTTTGAATTTGGTAACAAATTCGAAAATAAAACTCAGATGACAATGATGATGACATACTCTACATAGTTTTATTCATTGTCAGTGGAAGAGTCCGAGGACTTGGAACCACCAACGTTTATAATAAAATTCTCCACAGTGTTATCTATTATATTATGTAATTTCATTTAAAAACTTATTTTGTTTTAAAATGTTGTATACCGTAACCAACGATATGCCAGCAGTCTCAGCAGTCTTTTTCACACGGTCCGATTTAGTGGGATATTCCTTTCTATGGCACTGGTCTCACCGCGAGCTACTAAGCTATGAGCTATCGGCTATAAACACAAACAAAAGATACGCACTCCCGTGTAAATAAAAGAGACACGGCGATACTCGCCCGGCGGTGATAGCTGATAGCTGGGCGAGTATAGCCGTGTCTCTTTTATTTACACGGAAGTGCGTATCTTTTGTTCGTGTTTATAGCCGATAGTTCATAGCTTAGTAGCTCGAGGTGAGACCAGTGCCTAAGGCACATTACTAACACTAATTTGTAAATATTCACCACCATCCGCTTTTCACTGGCTGTCAGAGGATTTTGCTTTTGCCGTTTCTTCTTTAGAGATGAGAAAACGTTAGCCGAAACCGGCTGCGACTTCATCAATTTTAAATGTGCACCAACAAACAAAATATCTAAATAGATCAACAATTAATAACGAAATGGAACAAAAACGATAACATCAATCTTTAAGTAAGCTAACAGCAATAGAAAACACAACCGACTCAACCGTCAAATCGTATAACAGATAGTGACAGTGACGTTTTAAAATTGTGTGAGAACTCTGCCTCTTTAGGTTTTTTAATGTACAACCTTTCCATGAAAAATTGCAAACGCAATTTATTAAAATTCTTATCTTTTCATCTTATATTATAAATTAACTAACATTATGTTTCTTATCTGTTCACAACACTGAGTAATGTATGTATTAATATAGCATGATAATAAATACGTGATATTTAATAACTCGTATTCACTGTTCGATCCGCAGAATGTGCCTGTAAAAAAATCATATATCTCGTTCTGCAAAGGTCTTTCTAATGCTAAAAAAAACGAAGTATAGTGCAGTGTACTATATTTCAATAAGAACCTCAATTGTCTCAAATTTCACGCCGATCTTGTCTTGTCACTAATTATACGTAAACTCTTACAACTAATGGGTGTCCATTTTCTATCTGAATCCGTGCTTAGACCTACCAAGGGTTAACCCTTAGGTGCATATGGTCACACATTTTATTTCTGAAATGACTTATATACACAATCGATGGCAATTAGAACTATGTTGCTACGTTTGACAGTTTCAATCGGTTACTTATTTCGACATACGTCAGTTCGGTCGTATCGTTTTTAATACTGTGCACCTAAGGGTTAAAACGATCTATTAACCTTTTGACCGCCGTAAAAAAATAATCGAGAAATTACACCGCGCAGGTCAAAGCTTGCATATGAATGAGACTATTCGTAACATTATGATAACCAAATCTTGTCTTATTTATCAGAATCCAGCGGTGAAAAGGTTAGATAGACTTTATTCGAATAATGTTAAAATAATGCTGCGCATAATATTTCTAGCATAGAAAAACAGTTTTTTTTTTTCTATTGAAGAGAGCAAATCAGTAGTTTTGGTATTGTTTAGATGAATTGTCCAGAACTTATTTGCAGTGGTGTTACTAAAAGTAATAGGTGGACTTTGTCTTTGCAATTAGGCTTGAAGTGTCGAGAAAAATAAAAATACAAGTAAGTACAGTACAGTCAAAGGCAAAATAAGGCATATTTAAAAATTGCCAAAAATATGTCCCAGTGCACTTTAGTTCTATGTAATAAGAATATCGTAACATATTTATAAGAGAATCCTTTCGATACATAGTTTTGCCCTTGACTGTAAACACACAATTTTTTTTATACAACTATTGGTAATATACCTATACCTACTTATTCTCTGAGTTGTTTATGTGGATGGACACCCATTAGGTGTTTGGATACCATAATTCATAAAATGCAATATACTTCTTTACAATTGTATATCGTCGTTGAGATTGCCAATTCCGTTATGTGCACGTTATTAACTACAACTACGTAGGTGGAGTGCTGACTTGCAGCAAATGTAGGCGCACATTTGTTGCAAAAATAGGCTACGTCAGTCACATGAGAGCACACGAGCGACGCTCTCAGTAGTCAGTTCAACCGGTTGCCGTGGCCGAAATCGGTCAGGAAGAGATGATGATGATGATGATGTGCACGATTTCAGGAACTGAAAAATCAATCCAAATGACATATGTTTACAGTCTTCTTTTGTCAAATTTGAAATTTACACATAACGGAATTGGCAATCTCAACGACGATATGGCGTGTGACATTTTCATATTTGACAAATGGCAGTTAACAGGTTAATAATGCCATGAAAACGCCAGCCTAGTCGGGTTGACACGTAATTACTACATACGGTTATGTATTAATTCTTATGATAGAAATAGGTTATTTTTTTATAATTTTTGTGAATTATTTTGAATTTAAAATAAAACATTTTTGTAAATCTAATAGTTTTATTTCTTCATTAACAAAAACAGTCTCCATTACAAATAAATAATTAACAAATAAAGTACAACCTAAATCGACTAGCAAACGATTACCACGCGGTGGTCCGACGTATAAAATATATGTGTCAAATGTGCTGGCACATTGTATGTTACATCTGTTATATAACATGGTAAAAAATATACAATAGGTATTAAGATATCAAAAATAAATAGGTGATGTTATTTAACATTTTATAATTCCAATAAAACCTTGTGTTTCAAGTATAACCTATATACAAATTCAGGTGACAGGATATTACGTCATACCAACCGCTGATAAGTACTTATAGGTGAAAAAGTTAAGAAAAGCTCCTGTTGTATGTGGTTGTAATCTATCCATATAGGCATTTGTTTTGTTTGTGTTCGCATTTTAAACATGTATTGTCTATTTGAATATGTCACTACTACATACAACAGGTGACTTACTTAAGTTTTTTACCTATACCTATAAGTCTAAAAATAAATGCATCAGAATGTTAAGACTTGTACAAAATCGGTAACTTATGTCATTCAAAATTACACGTTAGGCGTATCACGAAAAATTCCTATTTGATTTCAAAATATGAGATTATGATAAATCGTAGGAATTTACTTGGTCAAGTTGATTATGATGCCACCTGTCGTCGCCGGCTTAACACAACAATATGTTGTGGGGTTGGGAGGTTACTCAGAGTAGTTCTAAGGTTTTAGAATTATAACATTTATAACTAACACATGAGCCTCAAATTATTTAACCTTATGACCGCCAGACGGCGAAGGAATATGCCAAGCTCCAGACGCCACGCGTTCTCGATTATTTAAGCGAAATTGAACTTTACGGCGCGGCGTCCGACGTAAGTTCCTACTGTATTGGCGTAGCTGTCGGCCAGTGCCGTCATTGGCGTCGTAGTCACGATTTTCCGTTGTCGTCTATGGCCGACTATTGCGGTCAAAAGGTTAAATATTTAGCGATACTGATGTGATGAGGTTCTTAATGGATCGAAACATGTCAAGCAATTATAGACTTAATTTACGTGAAATCTGTTTCGCTGAATATTTAAATATGAAGATGCGTTCAAACCAAAAGAGAATTCGCTATTCTAACCCCCCACTCTACGAAATTCGATCGTTACACAAAACGTGATTTGTTGATTTCGTAGAACGGGGGATAGAACAGCGAATGCTCTTTTGGTTTGAACGCACCTTAAGATTCTTAACCTTTAACAAATAGTACAGATATCGCTGGTGATAACTGTGACATCACACATCCCAGTTGCAATGACATTTGCTATAAAGGAAGAACGCTTGGTTGGTGTAATTGGTAGCACGATGGACCACAATCCAGAAGCTGTGGGTTCGAGTCCCATGTCAACCGCAACCGTCCACAGTTAATGTTGTCATTGCACTGGGTATTTGTTTCCAAATTATAAGAATTGTAAGTTAATCGTAGGAGTTATTTAACATATTTTCATTGTGCTATTGGGAATAATGGAAAGATTGATATATCGTCGGGAATAGTGACCCCCCGGCAGACCAAAGATGCGATGGCTAGATGTTGTGAATGCTGACACGAGTGTGAATGGGCTTACAGTAGAAGATGCCCAGGATCGCGTAAAGTGGAGGAAATGTAGCGGGAAAGCGGACCCTGGCAAAGACCGAGATAACGCTAGGTAGAAGAAGAAGGAGGAGTGCAATACCGCGTAACTACTAAAGCAGATAAGAGTTCAAATATCAAACAATTGACACTCAAATTGACTCTAATTTAATTTGTTAGTTACGCAATATTGCACTATTCCCGACGATTAGAGCGTCCTCTATGAAATGGAATATAGCATTTCGAATATACGTATTCGCATAGGTACATTAGGTATCCTTTGTCAGTCTTGTAAACGTTCTCGGAAAAAAAAATAGTTGCTAAGGGTATTTGTACAAGGTTTATGGCCTACATACGTACGACATTCAAAGTCTTTTTGGGAACTTTACTCGCTTGTTCTCGCAAGGAGTGTTGAGGTTAACGATGACGTGTAAGCTTAGCTTTGACTGCTGTCTCCGTGGGAGCCATCACCGGCGCTAGTATCCAGCAACGCTGTATACAGATGCTCCCACCGCTGGACAACCTCGATGGAGAATACAGATGTAGTGAGAAATGACTTGCCTTCGGAAACGTTCGTCAACGTCATGCTGTTTCAGTCTATCTCACTGAGACTGACAGTAATAGCTGTCATACTACTTCAGTCAGACTCGGTGACACTGCCTGAAACAGCATGTGTTTACGAACGTTTCCGAAGGCAAGTAATTTCTCACTACACCTGTATGTGTGGTGACACAATGTACAATTTCCAGCGAGTACTCGAACTGGCGCGTGACGGACACTGGTTTGACGGCTCGTATAAACCGGCTGTGCCTCTGCCTCGCGGCGCTCATGGCGCGCGCCGGTGCCGCCCCTCCCCCGCCGCCGCAGCTCACGGCGCTGCACACGCTCGCCGCTGCGGCCGCGGCCGATGACCCCGGACTGGGCCGGTAACTATTGTTACTCTACCGGCTGTGCCTCTGCCTCGCGGCGCTCATGGCGCGCGCCGGCGCCGCCCCTCCCCCGCCGCCGCAGCTCACGGCGCTGCACACGCTCGCCGCTGCGGCCAAGGCCGATGACCCCGGACTGGGCCGGTAACTATTGTTACTCTACCGGCTGTGCCTCTGCCTCGCGGCGCTCATGGCGCGCGCCGGCGCCGCCCCTCCCCCGCCGCCGCAGCTCACGGCGCTGCACACGCTCGCCGCTGCGGCCAAGGCCGATGACCCCGGACTGGGCCGGTAACTATTGTTACTCTACCGGCTGTGCCTCTGCCTCGCGGCGCTCATGGCGCGCGCCGGCGCCGCCCCTCCCCCGCCGCCGCAGCTCACGGCGCTGCACACGCTCGCCGCTGCGGCCGCTGCTGACGACCCTGGATTAGGACGGTAACTATTGTTACTCTACCTTTCCTAGGTATTACTTACGACGCTACACTCGCCGCTGCGGCTGCATCAGACGACCCTCCCTAGCCCCGAACGGTCGGTGCCTTTAGTTTAGTGACTCGTCACGAGTCACTCGTGACACGTGTCCGATGAATGAGTTCCATTTCGTTTTAATTTCTTATACTCGTAACATGCTCTTATATAATTAATTTATATTTATAGGAAACAGTACCGCATATATTAAATAGAATTATAGAAATAGAAAAAACACAATTTATTCGCTAAAGCCGTAAGGGGAAAGACAGACGGCAAAAATATTTAACGCATGACATAAGAGTCACACCGACCGGCCAGCTATAGTGCAATTACAAATATTGCGATAGTGTATGTTTATACTCCTCCAATAATATTCCAACCGTTATCCTCTATAGACTTAACTTTAAATTCTTCCAAAAAAAAATCACTAATTAAAACACCATTCAAGATATTCACAAAACCTTTCAAACATAACCATGTTTCTAAACCATAAAGAAATAATGAGGAAAGTAAACTTCAACTGACTTATACAATTTTACAACTACAACAGACTCTGTTCAGTTTGATAACGAAAAACCTTGTCATCACGTCAATTGAGTTGTGTCGTCAAGTTCCATATTTTCCATGTCTATGTCTCTGTGTAATCATTGAACAGTAGTGGCGCGAGAATGCAACCCTGCGGAACACCAACTAGTATCTAATCTAAAACCTTGCCAAGTCAATATTGACAATTCGAATAGTCGCAATACTGTCGTCGCTGACTTTAGCGTGTGAGATGAACAAAGTAGGTAGGCTAGAGAGTCCTATGAAAGTAACATGCCAGAGAATTATGTCATTTCACGGTGTCGAATGCCTTGCGAAAGTCAACGAAGGAAATATAAAGTGGAACATTGAACTTTTACTCATTAGATATGGTCTTTTAATTCTTTAAATATAATGGCTATCGGTCAAGTTATCGAAATAATTTTAATTGTATGTATTAACGAATGAGATGTTTATTTGTATCTATGTTTTGTCCAATTGGTTCAATAATAAAGGCTTTGATCTTTTCATGTACTAACCTAATCTACTTAAGTCAACTCAACAAGAAATAGTCTTATATATAATATTTCATGGCTGTTATAATTGCCTTCCAGCGTGGAAGCGTGGACCAGCGACCACGTGACCATGTGCGCCGCGTGGGACGAGCTCTTTGTGCCGGACGAGGCGGACCCACCGGAGCACCTGCACTGGCCCGAGCGAGAGGTCCGTACCCATAGTCTTACAGCGTGGAAGCGTGGACCGGCGACCACGTGACCATGTGCGCCGCGTGGGACGAGCTCTTTGTGCCGGACGAGGCGGACCCACCGGAGCACCTGCACTGGCCCGAGCGAGAGGTCAGTACCCATAGTCTTACAGCGTGGGAGCGTGGACCGGCGACCATGTGACCATGTCCGCCGCGTGGGACGAGCTCTTTGTGCCGGACGAGCGGTAAGTGTACTCATTGCGTCAAAACTTTGTGTAAAATGTCAAAAAGATTCTTGTATTCGATTATTTATTGTTAGATTGCATTATTAATATCTGCAAAGTAGTTTATTAAAATTCTTTGTTGATTGTAAAAATAACCGCTGTTTTAAATTTCTTTGTTTTTAGGCTGATCCATCAAATCAGTAAGGTCGAGCTTACTTACTAGGGTGGATCGATTTTTTTATTTTCGGGTAAACATAAAATAATCTTTACGAATCGATACTATGCGGCTAGAAAAACAAAAAATATTATGACCATTTTTGGATATTTTATCATTATGGACCCCATATAGAAGCCCGAAGATCGGCCTTATTTTTAAGGTTTTTTTTAAGAAAACTCGGATGAGCAAGGATATTTTCTGTTTTAATGTTATGAATAAACAAAATAAGATTGTTTTTCATAAATTGAAGGTTTGTGTGATTTAATTGTATGAAAATTGTTCGCAGTATCTCCAAAAAATAATTTTCTACTTTGAGGCTCTTAGGGCAGTACTTCCTGAATGATTATCGGAAAAAGATATATTGTTGAAAAAGTTACTTTTTAGGCAGGTTATTCGTATAGGGCCGCGTTTCAGAAAATCCTGAAAAAAATTTTGGTCCATACATTGAAGTACGAAAAAAAAATTTTTTTCGGATTTTTGGAACCGCGGGCCAATAGAATGATAGTCGTAAAAAGTAACATTCTTTAACAATATACCTTTTTCCGATATTCATTTGGCAAGTACTGCCCCAAGAGCCTCAAAGTTGAAAACCAGTTTTTGCCGACACTGGTTATAATTTTTATATAATTAAATTGTGCAAATTCTAAATTTATGACAAATAATGTTATTTTGATTCTACATAAAAATAAAACCGAAAATATCCACGAACTACTGACTTTTCTTAAAAAAACCTTAAAAATAGAGTCGATTTTTGGGCCTATAAACGAAGTACAAAATAAAAGTAAATCCGGAAATTATCATAATTTTTTTGTTTCTCTAGCCACGAAGTATCGATCCATAAAGATTATTTTATTAATTTTCAAAAATAAAAAAATCGATCCACCCTATTACTTACGTCAAATTATTATGAAAATAACTTATTCTGAATCTCCTCATCAAGCTGCTTAATAAAACTCCGTATTTAATAATGTTGACTCTTTATTTAAGGTTTTTTTTTTCAAATTGTCTTATTGTAATAAAAAATTGTCGACCCTTGTGAAAGTTTCAACAAAGTTTCGCGTGGAAGATGATTAGTGAGTCAAGAAACGTGTATAGTTTAATGTAATTTGTCCGCAGGAGCCCTCCCCCCGTCGTTCCCCCCCCTCGTCGTCGGCCCCCCCTCCTCCCCCCGCGGCCTCCCTCGTCACGTCGGCCGCCGCCTCGCTGGCCTCCATGTGGCGCGGCTGGACCAGGTGAACATATACACAGCGCAGGGCCGGAGATCTTATATGGCAGAACTGACCACACAAACACTACAGTGACGACAAAATCCTGTGTACCTTTATGGCAAAGCTGGATCTATCAGACACACAAACACACACACACATGCTTACACACTGCTGCGACGGAGGAGATCTTATCCACTCATTTGCTTTTGATAACTGTGGTTACCAGCTGTCACTTTTATTTTACATAGGAATAAAACTCAACCAAAATTTTAAAGCAAATTAGTGGTTATGTAGCAAGAATGGAGCGATCGAACGCGCGCGCGCACACACACACACACACATACACTACAGTGGTAGAGAATTCCTATATGTGTGACAGAGCTGGACCAATAGAATACACACTATTACTGAAATAGCAGAATGAAATTACGATTTAAAACGGGGTATTACCATATAAATTTTATTTATCGAGCACCCCATAAAATGTTAAAATATCGTGTGCTCGTTAAACAAATCTTACATTATAAATATCGCATTTTAAGTCATACTAATGATGGACAAAACAATCTGCTACACCGGATCGAATAATCACAAATTACACAGAAAAAAACAGACACACAGCTGGAAACACCATTGTATATGTAAAAAGCTGGCACGAATGGAATGAACGAAATGAATGACATTCTATCATTGTGTGTATGCGGCCCTGTTATACCAATATGTGCTGTCATTTTAACATCCACACATACTTTCTGTCACTTACTCGATCCATTCGCGCCAGCTCTTATGAATAGAACTATACGAACCTGTAAGGCACTAGTGCAGTGTACTATATTTCAATAAGAAGCTCAATTGTCTCAAATTTCACGCCGATCTTGTCTTGTCACTAATTATACGTAAACTCTTACAACTAATGGGTGTCCATTTTCTATCTGAATCCGTGCTTAGACCTACCAAGGGTTAACCCTTAGGTGCATATGGTCACACATTTTATTTCTGAAATGACTTATATACACAATCGATGGCAATTAGAACTATGTTGCTACGTTTGACAGTTTCAATCGGTTACTTATTTCGACATACGTCAGTTCGGTCGTATCGTTTTTAATACTGTGCACCTAAGGGTTAAAACGATCTATTAACCTTTTGACCGCCGTAAAAAAATAATCGAGAAATTACACCGCGCAGGTCAAAGCTTGCATATGAATGAGACTATTCGTAACATTATGATAACCAAATCTTGTCTTATTTATCAGAATCCAGCGGTGAAAAGGTTAGATAGACTTTATTCGAATAATGTTAAAATAATGCTGCGCATAATATTTCTAGCATAGAAAAACAGTTTTTTTTTTCTATTGAAGAGAGCAAATCAGTAGTTTTGGTATTGTTTAGATGAATTGTCCAGAACTTATTTGCAGTGGTGTTACTAAAAGTAATAGGTGGACTTTGTCTTTGCAATTAGGCTTGAAGTGTCGAGAAAAATAAAAATACAAGTAAGTACAGTACAGTCAAAGGCAAAATAAGGCATATTTAAAAATTGCCAAAAATATGTCCCAGTGCACTTTAGTTCTATGTAATAAGAATATCGTAACATATTTATAAGAGAATCCTTTCGATACATAGTTTTGCCCTTGACTGTAAACACACAATTTTTTTTATACAACTATTGGTAATATACCTATACCTACTTATTCTCTGAGTTGTTTATGTGGATGGACACCCATTAGGTGTTTGGATACCATAATTCATAAAATGCAATATACTTCTTTACAATTGTATATCGTCGTTGAGATTGCCAATTCCGTTATGTGCACGTTATTAACTACAACTACGTAGGTGGAGTGCTGACTTGCAGCAAATGTAGGCGCACATTTGTTGCAAAAATAGGCTACGTCAGTCACATGAGAGCACACGAGCGACGCTCTCAGTAGTCAGTTCAACCGGTTGCCGTGGCCGAAATCGGTCAGGAAGAGATGATGATGATGATGATGTGCACGATTTCAGGAACTGAAAAATCAATCCAAATGACATATGTTTACAGTCTTCTTTTGTCAAATTTGAAATTTACACATAACGGAATTGGCAATCTCAACGACGATATGGCGTGTGACATTTTCATATTTGACAAATGGCAGTTAACAGGTTAATAATGCCATGAAAACGCCAGCCTAGTCGGGTTGACACGTAATTACTACATACGGTTATGTATTAATTCTTATGATAGAAATAGGTTATTTTTTTATAATTTTTGTGAATTATTTTGAATTTAAAATAAAACATTTTTGTAAATCTAATAGTTTTATTTCTTCATTAACAAAAACAGTCTCCATTACAAATAAATAATTAACAAATAAAGTACAACCTAAATCGACTAGCAAACGATTACCACGCGGTGGTCCGACGTATATATGTGTCAAATGTGCTGGCACATTGTATGTTACATCTGTTATATAACATGGTAAAAAATATACAATAGGTATTAAGATATCAAAAATAAATAGGTGATGTTATTTAACATTTTATAATTCCAATAAAACCTTGTGTTTCAAGTATAACCTATATACAAATTCAGGTGACAGGATATTACGTCATACCAACCGCTGATAAGTACTTATAGGTGAAAAAGTTAAGAAAAGCTCCTGTTGTATGTGGTTGTAATCTATCCATATAGGCATTTGTTTTGTTTGTGTTCGCATTTTAAACATGTATTGTCTATTTGAATATGTCACTACTACATACAACAGGTGACTTACTTAAGTTTTTTACCTATACCTATAAGTCTAAAAATAAATGCATCAGAATGTTAAGACTTGTACAAAATCGGTAACTTATGTCATTCAAAATTACACGTTAGGCGTATCACGAAAAATTCCTATTTGATTTCAAAATATGAGATTATGATAAATCGTAGGAATTTACTTGGTCAAGTTGATTATGATGCCACCTGTCGTCGCCGGCTTAACACAACAATATGTTGTGGGGTTGGGAGGTTACTCAAAGTAGTTCTAAGGTTTTAGAATTATAACATTTATAACTAACACATGAGCCTCAAATTATTTAACCTTTTGACCGCCAGACGGCGAAGGAATATGCCAAGCTCCAGACGCCACGCGTTCTCGATTATTTAAGCGAAATTGAACTTTACGGCGCACATAGGAGTATGTGCATTAAAAAACCGCTTAAAAGTCGAAATAGCTAAATCAGTCAAATTCGCCGCCTAACGTTTTTTTACATTCCTGACTAACCGGTCCACCTGATACAAGGCTTAAAATCTCCCACCCCTTACGAATCCCTGAGCAAGATCGGTCGGAACCTAGTTATTGTTACAAGTGTACGATTTTGTTCTCGGCGATTTCATCTTTGCAAAGTTTACTTTTTGTCGTGGTATTTTTGTGTGGCCGCGGATTGAGAAAAAAGCTTTTGAACTTGGAAGATGAAGGTATGTACTTTATTATTCTGCAATAGTTTACGAATATTGGTTATAAATAATATATTTAAAACCTGGTTAATTTGTGTAGTTAAATTTCGATATTTTTACTAAGAAAATTTAAGACAATCGTAGTTTTGTTTATGTGTCGGGACTTGGCAACTTAGTTTTTTTAGATCGAAATAATGTTAAGGTCTATGTACATCGATTGCATAAGAAAAACTGTCCGCATACGTCCGCCATTCAGATTTTCAGTAGGTTAAAGTTACAGCGTCATAAACGTAAATCATTTGAAAATCATACTTTGTTGGTTTTTGTTACAGATTCTTTGGAAATGTTTTAAGAATTTGGTAAACGAACATTATTTAGCATAATGCAAGCATGTAAAGGAAAGAAAACAGGAACATTTTTTTTCTTTTTTGGAAGAAACACGGTTTCGAATTACTCATTGTCGTGAGACAACCCAGCGCTCCCAGGCTACGCGATGGAAACGTGTAACATAAAAACGACTTGCGAAGGCCGAAAGCCGAGGTTCGCGCAGGTCCGAAGGCCCGGAATGTTCCCCGCCGCGCGCTCGCCTCTGCGAGGCCGAGAACCGTGCTGCGGGAGATTCCAATTCCCGGCGATACCTACAAACATATCCAACCCCCATGCAATTCCCTACACAAATGTCAAGGCACAACTTGGACAACTCAGACAAGAATACATTTCCGGGCCTGCCCCCCACAAGAAGAGGCCGCACTGCGCAAAATACCATTTTTTAGGGTTCCGTAGTAAACTACGAACCCTTATAGTTTCGCCATGTCTGTAGCATAGCGCAATGGCCGTTAAAACTAGAAATTAGCTATTTGGCACAGATATACATATTGATAACATATGATCACATACAATTTTTTCTTATAATTTGTGGTAAAGTGGGGATGATTTTTTTTATTTTGTTGCAATCCTATAGTGTAGGGTATCGTTGAATAGGTCTTTCAAAAAGAATAAGGGACCCAGAAGAAAGTTGTTTTATAAAATAATTATTTTCGGAGATAACCGCTTCAGAATAAAAAAAAATTCTCCTTCCCCCTCAAACTATTGATCCGTGGGTCCAAAAATATGTAAAAAAATCACGAATCGTGGGTTCATGGAATACTTAAAAATAAACCTATTTCGAACATAATCGGCCTAGTCGTTTTTGACTAACTACGGAACCCTACATTGAACATGGCCCGACATGCTCTTGGCCGGTTTGTAATATATGATTACAATCAAATTTTTTGTTTTATTCCTTAAAATCCTCAAAAAACCAATGAAATATTTTTAAACGGTTTTATGATTGAAATACTCCTATGTGCGGCGTCCGACGTAAGTTCCTACTGTATTGGCGTAGCTGTCGGCCAGTGCCGTCATTGGCGTCGTAGTCACGATTTTCCGTTGTCGTCTATGGCCGACTATTGCGGTCAAAAGGTTAAATATTTAGCGATACTGATGTGATGAGGTTCTTAATGGATCGAAACATGTCAAGCAATTATAGACTTAATTTACGTGAAATCTGTTTCGCTGAATATTTAAATATGAAGATGCGTAACTCTACGAAATTCGATCGTTACACAAAACGTGATTTGTTGATTTCGTAGAACGGGGGATAGAACAGCGAATGCTCTTTTGGTTTGAACGCACCTTAAGATTCTTAACCTTTAACAAATAGTACAGATATCGCTGGTGATAACTGTGACATCACACATCCCAGTTGCAATGACATTTGCTATAAAGGAAGAACGCTTGGTTGGTGTAATTGGTAGCACGATGGACCACAATCCAGAAGCTGTGGGTTCGAGTCCCATGTCAACCGCAACCGTCCACAGTTAATGTTGTCATTGCACTGGGTATTTGTTTCCAAATTATAAGAATTGTAAGTTAATCGTAGGAGTTATTTAACATATTTTCATTGTGCTATTGGGAATAATGGAAAGATTGATATATCGTCGGGAATAGTGACCCCCCGGCAGACCAAAGATGCGATGGCTAGATGTTGTGAATGCTGACACGAGTGTGAATGGGCTTACAGTAGAAGATGCCCAGGATCGCGTAAAGTGGAGGAAATGTAGCGGGAAAGCGGACCCTGGCAAAGACCGAGATAACGCTAGGTAGAAGAAGAAGGAGGAGTGCAATACCGCGTAACTACTAAAGCAGATAAGAGTTCAAATATCAAACAATTGACACTCAAATTGACTCTAATTTAATTTGTTAGTTACGCAATATTGCACTATTCCCGACGATTAGAGCGTCCTCTATGAAATGGAATATAGCATTTCGAATATACGTATTCGCATAGGTACATTAGGTATCCTTTGTCAGTCTTGTAAACGTTCTCGGAAAAAAAAATAGTTGCTGAGGGTATTTGTACAAGGTTTATGGCCTACATACGTACGACATTCAAAGTCTTTTTGGGAACTTTACTCGCTTGTTCTCGCAAGGAGTGTTGAGGTTAACGATGACGTGTAAGCTTAGCTTTGACTGCTGTCTCCGTGGGAGCCATCACCGGCGCTAGTATCCAGCAACGCTGTATACAGATGCTCCCACCGCTGGACAACCTCGATGGAGAATACAGATGTAGTGAGAAATGACTTGCCTTCGGAAACGTTCGTCAACGTCATGCTGTTTCAGTCTATCTCACTGAGACTGACAGTAATAGCTGTCATACTACTTCAGTCAGACTCGGTGACACTGCCTGAAACAGCATGTGTTTACGAACGTTTCCGAAGGCAAGTAATTTCTCACTACACCTGTATGTGTGGTGACACAATGTACAATTTCCAGCGAGTACTCGAACTGGCGCGTGACGGACACTGGTTTGACGGCTCGTATAAACCGGCTGTGCCTCTGCCTCGCGGCGCTCATGGCGCGCGCCGGTGCCGCCCCTCCCCCGCCGCCGCAGCTCACGGCGCTGCACACGCTCGCCGCTGCGGCCGCGGCCGATGACCCCGGACTGGGCCGGTAACTATTGTTACTCTACCGGCTGTGCCTCTGCCTCGCGGCGCTCATGGCGCGCGCCGGCGCCGCCCCTCCCCCGCCGCCGCAGCTCACGGCGCTGCACACGCTCGCCGCTGCGGCCAAGGCCGATGACCCGGGATTAGGACGGTAGCTATTGTTACTCTACTTCCTTTCCTAGGTCTTACTTACGACGCTACACTCGCCGCTGCACACCCTAGCCTGGAACGGTTGGTGCCTTTATTTTATTTTATTTTTTATTTTCTTTAGTTTAGTGACTCGTCACGAGTCACTCGTGACACGTGTCCGATGAATGAGTTCCGTTTCGTTTCAATTTCTTATAACATGCTCTTATATAATTGATGGATATTTATAGGAAATGATACCGCGTATATTAAATATAATTAATATATTAGGAATAAAAAAAAGTACAATATATTCGCTAAAGCCGAAAGACAGACAAATCAGAAGAAAGACAACCGACAAAAAGATTTGACGCATGACATAAAAGTCGCACCAACTGGCCGGCTATAGTACAAGGAGTATGTTTATACTCTTCCAACAATATTCCAACCGTTATCCTCTATAGACTTAACTTTAAATTCTTCTAAAATAAAATCACTGATTATAGAACACCATTCAAGATATTCACAAAACCTTTCAAACATAACCATGTTTCTGCACCATAAGGAAATAATGAGAAAAGTAAATTTTAACTGACTTATACAATTTTACAACTACAACAAACTCTCTTCAGTTTGTCAACGAAAAACCTTGTCATCACGTCAATTAAGTTGTGTCGTCAAGCTCCATATTTTCCATGTCTATGTCTCTGTGTAATCATTGAACAGTAGAGGCGAGAGAATGCAACCCTGCGGAACACCAGCTCGTATCTAATCTAAAACCTAGTCAATTCAATAAAATTGACAATTCGAATAGTCGCAATCCTGTCGTCGCTGACTTTAGCGAATGAGATGAACAAAGTGGGTAGGCTAGGGAGTCCTTTGAAAGAACATGCCAAAAAATTATGTCATTTCACAGTGTCGAATGCCTTGCGACAGTCAACGAAGCAGATATAAAGTGGGACGTTGAACTTTTACGACGTCGAAATGATTTTACTTGTGATTAACGCATGAGATATTTATTTGAATCTATGTTTTGTCCAATTGGTTCCTTAATAAAGGATTTGATCTTTTTTTCACGTACTAACCTAACCTACTTAAGTCAACTCAACAAGAAATAGTCTTATATATAATATTTCATGGCTGTTATAATTGCCTTCCAGCGTGGAAGCGTGGACCGGCGACCACGTGACCATGTGCGCCGCGTGGGACGAGCTCTTTGTGCCGGACGAGGCGGACCCACCGGAGCACCTGCACTGGCCCGAGCGAGAGGTCCGTACCCATAGTCTTACAGCGTGGGAGCGTGGACCGGCGACCACGTGACCATGTGCGCCGTACACTCATTGCGTCCAAACTTTGTGTTAAATGTCAAAAAGATTCGTCGATTCATTCGACTATTTATTATTATATTCGACTATTTATTATTATATTGTGTTATTAATATCTCCAAAGTAGTTTATTAAAATTCCTTGTCGATTGTAAAAATGGCCGCTGTTTTAAATTTCTTTATTTTTAGGCTGATCCATCAAATCGGCAAGGTTGAGCTTACTTACGTCAAATTATTATGAAAATAACTTATTCTGAATCTCCTCATGATCAGTGATCATGTTGAAAATTTATATGAAGAAAGCTGCTTCATAAAAGTTCGTATTTAATATTGTTAACCCTTTATTTGACAACTTTTTTTTTCAAATTGTCTCATCGTAATAAAAAATTATCGACCCTTGTGAAAGTTTCAACAAAGTTTCGTGTGCGAAGTGATCAGTAACTCAAGAAGCACCGTGTATAGTTTAATGTAATTTGTCCGCAGGAGCCCTCCCCCCGTCGTTCCCCCCCCTCGTCGTCGGCCCCCCCTCCTCCCCCCGCGGCCTCCCTCGTCACGTCGGCCGCCGCCTCGCTGGCCTCCATGTGGCGCGGCTGGACCAGGTGAACATATACACAGCGCAGGGCCGGAGATCTTATATGGCAGAACTGACCACACAAACACTACAGTGACGACAAAATCCTGTGTACCTTTATGGCAAAGCTGGATCTATCAGACACACAAACACACACACACATGCTTACACACTGCTGCGACGGAGGAGATCTTATCCACTCATTTGCTTTTGATAACTGTGGTTACCAGCTGTCACTTTTATTTTACATAGGAATAAAACTCAACCAAAATTTTAAAGCAAATTAGTGGTTATGTAGCAAGAATGGAGCGATCGAACGCGCGCGCGCACACACACACACACACATACACTACAGTGGTAGAGAATTCCTATATGTGTGACAGAGCTGGACCAATAGAATACACACTATTACTGAAATAGCAGAATGAAATTACGATTTAAAACGGGGTATTACCATATAAATTTTATTTATCGAGCACCCCATAAAATGTTAAAATATCGTGTGCTCGTTAAACAAATCTTACATTATAAATATCGCATTTTAAGTCATACTAATGATGGACAAAACAATCTGCTACACCGGATCGAATAATCACAAATTACACAGAAAAAAACAGACACACAGCTGGAAACACCATTGTATATGTAAAAAGCTGGCACGAATGGAATGAACGAAATGAATGACATTCTATCATTGTGTGTATGCGGCCCTGTTATACCAATATGTGCTGTCATTTTAACATCCACACATACTTTCTGTCACTTACTCGATCCATTCGCGCCAGCTCTTATGAATAGAACTATACGAACCTGTAAGGCACTAGTGCAGTGTACTATATTTCAATAAGAAGCTCAATTGTCTCAAATTTCACGCCGATCTTGTCTTGTCACTAATTATACGTAAACTCTTACAACTAATGGGTGTCCATTTTCTATCTGAATCCGTGCTTAGACCTACCAAGGGTTAACCCTTAGGTGCATATGGTCACACATTTTATTTCTGAAATGACTTATATACACAATCGATGGCAATTAGAACTATGTTGCTACGTTTGACAGTTTCAATCGGTTACTTATTTCGACATACGTCAGTTCGGTCGTATCGTTTTTAATACTGTGCACCTAAGGGTTAAAACGATCTATTAACCTTTTGACCGCCGTAAAAAAATAATCGAGAAATTACACCGCGCAGGTCAAAGCTTGCATATGAATGAGACTATTCGTAACATTATGATAACCAAATCTTGTCTTATTTATCAGAATCCAGCGGTGAAAAGGTTAGATAGACTTTATTCGAATAATGTTAAAATAATGCTGCGCATAATATTTCTAGCATAGAAAAACAGTTTTTTTTTTCTATTGAAGAGAGCAAATCAGTAGTTTTGGTATTGTTTAGATGAATTGTCCAGAACTTATTTGCAGTGGTGTTACTAAAAGTAATAGGTGGACTTTGTCTTTGCAATTAGGCTTGAAGTGTCGAGAAAAATAAAAATACAAGTAAGTACAGTACAGTCAAAGGCAAAATAAGGCATATTTAAAAATTGCCAAAAATATGTCCCAGTGCACTTTAGTTCTATGTAATAAGAATATCGTAACATATTTATAAGAGAATCCTTTCGATACATAGTTTTGCCCTTGACTGTAAACACACAATTTTTTTTATACAACTATTGGTAATATACCTATACCTACTTATTCTCTGAGTTGTTTATGTGGATGGACACCCATTAGGTGTTTGGATACCATAATTCATAAAATGCAATATACTTCTTTACAATTGTATATCGTCGTTGAGATTGCCAATTCCGTTATGTGCACGTTATTAACTACAACTACGTAGGTGGAGTGCTGACTTGCAGCAAATGTAGGCGCACATTTGTTGCAAAAATAGGCTACGTCAGTCACATGAGAGCACACGAGCGACGCTCTCAGTAGTCAGTTCAACCGGTTGCCGTGGCCGAAATCGGTCAGGAAGAGATGATGATGATGATGATGTGCACGATTTCAGGAACTGAAAAATCAATCCAAATGACATATGTTTACAGTCTTCTTTTGTCAAATTTGAAATTTACACATAACGGAATTGGCAATCTCAACGACGATATGGCGTGTGACATTTTCATATTTGACAAATGGCAGTTAACAGGTTAATAATGCCATGAAAACGCCAGCCTAGTCGGGTTGACACGTAATTACTACATACGGTTATGTATTAATTCTTATGATAGAAATAGGTTATTTTTTTATAATTTTTGTGAATTATTTTGAATTTAAAATAAAACATTTTTGTAAATCTAATAGTTTTATTTCTTCATTAACAAAAACAGTCTCCATTACAAATAAATAATTAACAAATAAAGTACAACCTAAATCGACTAGCAAACGATTACCACGCGGTGGTCCGACGTATATATGTGTCAAATGTGCTGGCACATTGTATGTTACATCTGTTATATAACATGGTAAAAAATATACAATAGGTATTAAGATATCAAAAATAAATAGGTGATGTTATTTAACATTTTATAATTCCAATAAAACCTTGTGTTTCAAGTATAACCTATATACAAATTCAGGTGACAGGATATTACGTCATACCAACCGCTGATAAGTACTTATAGGTGAAAAAGTTAAGAAAAGCTCCTGTTGTATGTGGTTGTAATCTATCCATATAGGCATTTGTTTTGTTTGTGTTCGCATTTTAAACATGTATTGTCTATTTGAATATGTCACTACTACATACAACAGGTGACTTACTTAAGTTTTTTACCTATACCTATAAGTCTAAAAATAAATGCATCAGAATGTTAAGACTTGTACAAAATCGGTAACTTATGTCATTCAAAATTACACGTTAGGCGTATCACGAAAAATTCCTATTTGATTTCAAAATATGAGATTATGATAAATCGTAGGAATTTACTTGGTCAAGTTGATTATGATGCCACCTGTCGTCGCCGGCTTAACACAACAATATGTTGTGGGGTTGGGAGGTTACTCAAAGTAGTTCTAAGGTTTTAGAATTATAACATTTATAACTAACACATGAGCCTCAAATTATTTAACCTTTTGACCGCCAGACGGCGAAGGAATATGCCAAGCTCCAGACGCCACGCGTTCTCGATTATTTAAGCGAAATTGAACTTTACGGCGCACATAGGAGTATGTGCATTAAAAAACCGCTTAAAAGTCGAAATAGCTAAATCAGTCAAATTCGCCGCCTAACGTTTTTTTACATTCCTGACTAACCGGTCCACCTGATACAAGGCTTAAAATCTCCCACCCCTTACGAATCCCTGAGCAAGATCGGTCGGAACCTAGTTATTGTTACAAGTGTACGATTTTGTTCTCGGCGATTTCATCTTTGCAAAGTTTACTTTTTGTCGTGGTATTTTTGTGTGGCCGCGGATTGAGAAAAAAGCTTTTGAACTTGGAAGATGAAGGTATGTACTTTATTATTCTGCAATAGTTTACGAATATTGGTTATAAATAATATATTTAAAACCTGGTTAATTTGTGTAGTTAAATTTCGATATTTTTACTAAGAAAATTTAAGACAATCGTAGTTTTGTTTATGTGTCGGGACTTGGCAACTTAGTTTTTTTAGATCGAAATAATGTTAAGGTCTATGTACATCGATTGCATAAGAAAAACTGTCCGCATACGTCCGCCATTCAGATTTTCAGTAGGTTAAAGTTACAGCGTCATAAACGTAAATCATTTGAAAATCATACTTTGTTGGTTTTTGTTACAGATTCTTTGGAAATGTTTTAAGAATTTGGTAAACGAACATTATTTAGCATAATGCAAGCATGTAAAGGAAAGAAAACAGGAACATTTTTTTTCTTTTTTGGAAGAAACACGGTTTCGAATTACTCATTGTCGTGAGACAACCCAGCGCTCCCAGGCTACGCGATGGAAACGTGTAACATAAAAACGACTTGCGAAGGCCGAAAGCCGAGGTTCGCGCAGGTCCGAAGGCCCGGAATGTTCCCCGCCGCGCGCTCGCCTCTGCGAGGCCGAGAACCGTGCTGCGGGAGATTCCAATTCCCGGCGATACCTACAAACATATCCAACCCCCATGCAATTCCCACAACACAACTTGGACAACTCAGACAAGAATACATTTCCGGGCCTGCCCCCCACAAGAAGAGGCCGCACTGCGCAAAATACCATTTTTTAGGGTTCCGTAGTAAACTACGAACCCTTATAGTTTCGCCATGTCTGTAGCATAGCGCAATGGCCGTTAAAACTAGAAATTAGCTATTTGGCACAGATATACATATTGATAACATATGATCACATACAATTTTTTCTTATAATTTGTGGTAAAGTGGGGATGATTTTTTTTATTTTGTTGCAATCCTATAGTGTAGGGTATCGTTGAATAGGTCTTTCAAAAAGAATAAGGGACCCAGAAGAAAGTTGTTTTATAAAATAATTATTTTCGGAGATAACCGCTTCAGAATAAAAAAAAATTCTCCTTCCCCCTCAAACTATTGATCCGTGGGTCCAAAAATATGTAAAAAAATCACGAATCGTGGGTTCATGGAATACTTAAAAATAAACCTATTTCGAACATAATCGGCCTAGTCGTTTTTGACTAACTACGGAACCCTACATTGAACATGGCCCGACATGCTCTTGGCCGGTTTGTAATATATGATTACAATCAAATTTTTTGTTTTATTCCTTAAAATCCTCAAAAAACCAATGAAATATTTTTAAACGGTTTTATGATTGAAATACTCCTATGTGCGGCGTCCGACGTAAGTTCCTACTGTATTGGCGTAGCTGTCGGCCAGTGCCGTCATTGGCGTCGTAGTCACGATTTTCCGTTGTCGTCTATGGCCGACTATTGCGGTCAAAAGGTTAAATATTTAGCGATACTGATGTGATGAGGTTCTTAATGGATCGAAACATGTCAAGCAATTATAGACTTAATTTACGTGAAATCTGTTTCGCTGAATATTTAAATATGAAGATGCGTAACTCTACGAAATTCGATCGTTACACAAAACGTGATTTGTTGATTTCGTAGAACGGGGGATAGAACAGCGAATGCTCTTTTGGTTTGAACGCACCTTAAGATTCTTAACCTTTAACAAATAGTACAGATATCGCTGGTGATAACTGTGACATCACACATCCCAGTTGCAATGACATTTGCTATAAAGGAAGAACGCTTGGTTGGTGTAATTGGTAGCACGATGGACCACAATCCAGAAGCTGTGGGTTCGAGTCCCATGTCAACCGCAACCGTCCACAGTTAATGTTGTCATTGCACTGGGTATTTGTTTCCAAATTATAAGAATTGTAAGTTAATCGTAGGAGTTATTTAACATATTTTCATTGTGCTATTGGGAATAATGGAAAGATTGATATATCGTCGGGAATAGTGACCCCCCGGCAGACCAAAGATGCGATGGCTAGATGTTGTGAATGCTGACACGAGTGTGAATGGGCTTACAGTAGAAGATGCCCAGGATCGCGTAAAGTGGAGGAAATGTAGCGGGAAAGCGGACCCTGGCAAAGACCGAGATAACGCTAGGTAGAAGAAGAAGGAGGAGTGCAATACCGCGTAACTACTAAAGCAGATAAGAGTTCAAATATCAAACAATTGACACTCAAATTGACTCTAATTTAATTTGTTAGTTACGCAATATTGCACTATTCCCGACGATTAGAGCGTCCTCTATGAAATGGAATATAGCATTTCGAATATACGTATTCGCATAGGTACATTAGGTATCCTTTGTCAGTCTTGTAAACGTTCTCGGAAAAAAAAATAGTTGCTGAGGGTATTTGTACAAGGTTTATGGCCTACATACGTACGACATTCAAAGTCTTTTTGGGAACTTTACTCGCTTGTTCTCGCAAGGAGTGTTGAGGTTAACGATGACGTGTAAGCTTAGCTTTGACTGCTGTCTCCGTGGGAGCCATCACCGGCGCTAGTATCCAGCAACGCTGTATACAGATGCTCCCACCGCTGGACAACCTCGATGGAGAATACAGATGTAGTGAGAAATGACTTGCCTTCGGAAACGTTCGTCAACGTCATGCTGTTTCAGTCTATCTCACTGAGACTGACAGTAATAGCTGTCATACTACTTCAGTCAGACTCGGTGACACTGCCTGAAACAGCATGTGTTTACGAACGTTTCCGAAGGCAAGTAATTTCTCACTACACCTGTATGTGTGGTGACACAATGTACAATTTCCAGCGAGTACTCGAACTGGCGCGTGACGGACACTGGTTTGACGGCTCGTATAAACCGGCTGTGCCTCTGCCTCGCGGCGCTCATGGCGCGCGCCGGTGCCGCCCCTCCCCCGCCGCCGCAGCTCACGGCGCTGCACACGCTCGCCGCTGCGGCCGCGGCCGATGACCCCGGACTGGGCCGGTAACTATTGTTACTCTACCGGCTGTGCCTCTGCCTCGCGGCGCTCATGGCGCGCGCCGGCGCCGCCCCTCCCCCGCCGCCGCAGCTCACGGCGCTGCACACGCTCGCCGCTGCGGCCGCGGCCGATGACCCCGGACTGGGCCGGTAACTATTGTTACTCTACCGGCTGTGCCTCTGCCTCGCGGCGCTCATGGCGCGCGCCGGCGCCGCCCCTCCCCCGCCGCCGCAGCTCACGGCGCTGCACACGCTCGCCGCTGCGGCCAAGGCCGATGACCCGGGATTAGGACGGTAGCTATTGTTACTCTACTTCCTTTCCTAGGTCTTACTTACGACGCTACACTCGCCGCTGCACACCCTAGCCTGGAACGGTTGGTGCCTTTATTTTATTTTATTTTTTATTTTCTTTAGTTTAGTGACTCGTCACGAGTCACTCGTGACACGTGTCCGATGAATGAGTTCCGTTTCGTTTCAATTTCTTATAACATGCTCTTATATAATTGATGGATATTTATAGGAAATGATACCGCGTATATTAAATATAATTAATATATTAGGAATAAAAAAAAGTACAATATATTCGCTAAAGCCGAAAGACAGACAAATCAGAAGAAAGACAACCGACAAAAAGATTTGACGCATGACATAAAAGTCGCACCAACTGGCCGGCTATAGTACAAGGAGTATGTTTATACTCTTCCAACAATATTC
Source organism: Thaumatotibia leucotreta (assembly GCA_025490895.1). Lineage (NCBI taxonomy): Eukaryota > Metazoa > Arthropoda > Insecta > Lepidoptera > Tortricidae > Thaumatotibia > Thaumatotibia leucotreta. The sequence goes on along the minus strand of JALPQI010031692.1, from coordinate 5,957 downwards.
CAACCGTTATCCTCTATAGACTTAACTTTAAATTCTTCTAAAATAAAATCACTGATTATAGAACACCATTCAAGATATTCACAAAACCTTTCAAACATAACCATGTTTCTGCACCATAAGGAAATAATGAGAAAAGTAAATTTTAACTGACTTATACAATTTTACAACTACAACAAACTCTCTTCAGTTTGTCAACGAAAAACCTTGTCATCACGTCAATTAAGTTGTGTCGTCAAGCTCCATATTTTCCATGTCTATGTCTCTGTGTAATCATTGAACAGTAGAGGCGAGAGAATGCAACCCTGCGGAACACCAGCTCGTATCTAATCTAAAACCTAGTCAATTCAATAAAATTGACAATTCGAATAGTCGCAATCCTGTCGTCGCTGACTTTAGCGAATGAGATGAACAAAGTGGGTAGGCTAGGGAGTCCTTTGAAAGAACATGCCAAAAAATTATGTCATTTCACAGTGTCGAATGCCTTGCGACAGTCAACGAAGCAGATATAAAGTGGGACGTTGAACTTTTACGACGTCGAAATGATTTTACTTGTGATTAACGCATGAGATATTTATTTGAATCTATGTTTTGTCCAATTGGTTCCTTAATAAAGGATTTGATCTTTTTTTCACGTACTAACCTAACCTACTTAAGTCAACTCAACAAGAAATAGTCTTATATATAATATTTCATGGCTGTTATAATTGCCTTCCAGCGTGGAAGCGTGGACCGGCGACCACGTGACCATGTGCGCCGCGTGGGACGAGCTCTTTGTGCCGGACGAGGCGGACCCACCGGAGCACCTGCACTGGCCCGAGCGAGAGGTCCGTACCCATAGTCTTACAGCGTGGGAGCGTGGACCGGCGACCACGTGACCATGTGCGCCGTACACTCATTGCGTCCAAACTTTGTGTTAAATGTCAAAAAGATTCGTCGATTCATTCGACTATTTATTATTATATTCGACTATTTATTATTATATTGTGTTATTAATATCTCCAAAGTAGTTTATTAAAATTCCTTGTCGATTGTAAAAATGGCCGCTGTTTTAAATTTCTTTATTTTTAGGCTGATCCATCAAATCGGCAAGGTTGAGCTTACTTACGTCAAATTATTATGAAAATAACTTATTCTGAATCTCCTCATGATCAGTGATCATGTTGAAAATTTATATGAAGAAAGCTGCTTCATAAAAGTTCGTATTTAATATTGTTAACCCTTTATTTGACAACTTTTTTTTTCAAATTGTCTCATCGTAATAAAAAATTATCGACCCTTGTGAAAGTTTCAACAAAGTTTCGTGTGCGAAGTGATCAGTAACTCAAGAAGCACCGTGTATAGTTTAATGTAATTTGTCCGCAGGAGCCCTCCCCCCGTCGTTCCCCCCCCTCGTCGTCGGCCCCCCCTCCTCCCCCCGCGGCCTCCCTCGTCACGTCGGCCGCCGCCTCGCTGGCCTCCATGTGGCGCGGCTGGACCAGGTGAACATATACACAGCGCAGGGCCGGAGATCTTATATGGCAGAACTGACCACACAAACACTACAGTGACGACAAAATCCTGTGTACCTTTATGGCAAAGCTGGATCTATCAGACACACAAACACACACACACATGCTTACACACTGCTGCGACGGAGGAGATCTTATCCACTCATTTGCTTTTGATAACTGTGGTTACCAGCTGTCACTTTTATTTTACATAGGAATAAAACTCAACCAAAATTTTAAAGCAAATTAGTGGTTATGTAGCAAGAATGGAGCGATCGAACGCGCGCGCGCACACACACACACACACATACACTACAGTGGTAGAGAATTCCTATATGTGTGACAGAGCTGGACCAATAGAATACACACTATTACTGAAATAGCAGAATGAAATTACGATTTAAAACGGGGTATTACCATATAAATTTTATTTATCGAGCACCCCATAAAATGTTAAAATATCGTGTGCTCGTTAAACAAATCTTACATTATAAATATCGCATTTTAAGTCATACTAATGATGGACAAAACAATCTGCTACACCGGATCGAATAATCACAAATTACACAGAAAAAAACAGACACACAGCTGGAAACACCATTGTATATGTAAAAAGCTGGCACGAATGGAATGAACGAAATGAATGACATTCTATCATTGTGTGTATGCGGCCCTGTTATACCAATATGTGCTGTCATTTTAACATCCACACATACTTTCTGTCACTTACTCGATCCATTCGCGCCAGCTCTTATGAATAGAACTATACGAACCTGTAAGGCACTAGTGCAGTGTACTATATTTCAATAAGAAGCTCAATTGTCTCAAATTTCACGCCGATCTTGTCTTGTCACTAATTATACGTAAACTCTTACAACTAATGGGTGTCCATTTTCTATCTGAATCCGTGCTTAGACCTACCAAGGGTTAACCCTTAGGTGCATATGGTCACACATTTTATTTCTGAAATGACTTATATACACAATCGATGGCAATTAGAACTATGTTGCTACGTTTGACAGTTTCAATCGGTTACTTATTTCGACATACGTCAGTTCGGTCGTATCGTTTTTAATACTGTGCACCTAAGGGTTAAAACGATCTATTAACCTTTTGACCGCCGTAAAAAAATAATCGAGAAATTACACCGCGCAGGTCAAAGCTTGCATATGAATGAGACTATTCGTAACATTATGATAACCAAATCTTGTCTTATTTATCAGAATCCAGCGGTGAAAAGGTTAGATAGACTTTATTCGAATAATGTTAAAATAATGCTGCGCATAATATTTCTAGCATAGAAAAACAGTTTTTTTTTTCTATTGAAGAGAGCAAATCAGTAGTTTTGGTATTGTTTAGATGAATTGTCCAGAACTTATTTGCAGTGGTGTTACTAAAAGTAATAGGTGGACTTTGTCTTTGCAATTAGGCTTGAAGTGTCGAGAAAAATAAAAATACAAGTAAGTACAGTACAGTCAAAGGCAAAATAAGGCATATTTAAAAATTGCCAAAAATATGTCCCAGTGCACTTTAGTTCTATGTAATAAGAATATCGTAACATATTTATAAGAGAATCCTTTCGATACATAGTTTTGCCCTTGACTGTAAACACACAATTTTTTTTATACAACTATTGGTAATATACCTATACCTACTTATTCTCTGAGTTGTTTATGTGGATGGACACCCATTAGGTGTTTGGATACCATAATTCATAAAATGCAATATACTTCTTTACAATTGTATATCGTCGTTGAGATTGCCAATTCCGTTATGTGCACGTTATTAACTACAACTACGTAGGTGGAGTGCTGACTTGCAGCAAATGTAGGCGCACATTTGTTGCAAAAATAGGCTACGTCAGTCACATGAGAGCACACGAGCGACGCTCTCAGTAGTCAGTTCAACCGGTTGCCGTGGCCGAAATCGGTCAGGAAGAGATGATGATGATGATGATGTGCACGATTTCAGGAACTGAAAAATCAATCCAAATGACATATGTTTACAGTCTTCTTTTGTCAAATTTGAAATTTACACATAACGGAATTGGCAATCTCAACGACGATATGGCGTGTGACATTTTCATATTTGACAAATGGCAGTTAACAGGTTAATAATGCCATGAAAACGCCAGCCTAGTCGGGTTGACACGTAATTACTACATACGGTTATGTATTAATTCTTATGATAGAAATAGGTTATTTTTTTATAATTTTTGTGAATTATTTTGAATTTAAAATAAAACATTTTTGTAAATCTAATAGTTTTATTTCTTCATTAACAAAAACAGTCTCCATTACAAATAAATAATTAACAAATAAAGTACAACCTAAATCGACTAGCAAACGATTACCACGCGGTGGTCCGACGTATATATGTGTCAAATGTGCTGGCACATTGTATGTTACATCTGTTATATAACATGGTAAAAAATATACAATAGGTATTAAGATATCAAAAATAAATAGGTGATGTTATTTAACATTTTATAATTCCAATAAAACCTTGTGTTTCAAGTATAACCTATATACAAATTCAGGTGACAGGATATTACGTCATACCAACCGCTGATAAGTACTTATAGGTGAAAAAGTTAAGAAAAGCTCCTGTTGTATGTGGTTGTAATCTATCCATATAGGCATTTGTTTTGTTTGTGTTCGCATTTTAAACATGTATTGTCTATTTGAATATGTCACTACTACATACAACAGGTGACTTACTTAAGTTTTTTACCTATACCTATAAGTCTAAAAATAAATGCATCAGAATGTTAAGACTTGTACAAAATCGGTAACTTATGTCATTCAAAATTACACGTTAGGCGTATCACGAAAAATTCCTATTTGATTTCAAAATATGAGATTATGATAAATCGTAGGAATTTACTTGGTCAAGTTGATTATGATGCCACCTGTCGTCGCCGGCTTAACACAACAATATGTTGTGGGGTTGGGAGGTTACTCAGAGTAGTTCTAAGGTTTTAGAATTATAACATTTATAACTAACACATGAGCCTCAAATTATTTAACCTTTTGACCGCCAGACGGCGAAGGAATATGCCAAGCTCCAGACGCCACGCGTTCTCGATTATTTAAGCGAAATTGAACTTTACGGCGCACATAGGAGTATGTGCATTAAAAAACCGCTTAAAAGTCGAAATAGCTAAATCAGTCAAATTCGCCGCCTAACGTTTTTTTACATTCCTGACTAACCGGTCCACCTGATACAAGGCTTAAAATCTCCCACCCCTTACGAATCCCTGAGCAAGATCGGTCGGAACCTAGTTATTGTTACAAGTGTACGATTTTGTTCTCGGCGATTTCATCTTTGCAAAGTTTACTTTTTGTCGTGGTATTTTTGTGTGGCCGCGGATTGAGAAAAAAGCTTTTGAACTTGGAAGATGAAGGTATGTACTTTATTATTCTGCAATAGTTTACGAATATTGGTTATAAATAATATATTTAAAACCTGGTTAATTTGTGTAGTTAAATTTCGATATTTTTACTAAGAAAATTTAAGACAATCGTAGTTTTGTTTATGTGTCGGGACTTGGCAACTTAGTTTTTTTAGATCGAAATAATGTTAAGGTCTATGTACATCGATTGCATAAGAAAAACTGTCCGCATACGTCCGCCATTCAGATTTTCAGTAGGTTAAAGTTACAGCGTCATAAACGTAAATCATTTGAAAATCATACTTTGTTGGTTTTTGTTACAGATTCTTTGGAAATGTTTTAAGAATTTGGTAAACGAACATTATTTAGCATAATGCAAGCATGTAAAGGAAAGAAAACAGGAACATTTTTTTTCTTTTTTGGAAGAAACACGGTTTCGAATTACTCATTGTCGTGAGACAACCCAGCGCTCCCAGGCTACGCGATGGAAACGTGTAACATAAAAACGACTTGCGAAGGCCGAAAGCCGAGGTTCGCGCAGGTCCGAAGGCCCGGAATGTTCCCCGCCGCGCGCTCGCCTCTGCGAGGCCGAGAACCGTGCTGCGGGAGATTCCAATTCCCGGCGATACCTACAAACATATCCAACCCCCATGCAATTCCCTACACAAATGTCAAGGCACAACTTGGACAACTCAGACAAGAATACATTTCCGGGCCTGCCCCCCACAAGAAGAGGCCGCACTGCGCAAAATACCATTTTTTAGGGTTCCGTAGTAAACTACGAACCCTTATAGTTTCGCCATGTCTGTAGCATAGCGCAATGGCCGTTAAAACTAGAAATTAGCTATTTGGCACAGATATACATATTGATAACATATGATCACATACAATTTTTTCTTATAATTTGTGGTAAAGTGGGGATGATTTTTTTTATTTTGTTGCAATCCTATAGTGTAGGGTATCGTTGAATAGGTCTTTCAAAAAGAATAAGGGACCCAGAAGAAAGTTGTTTTATAAAATAATTATTTTCGGAGATAACCGCTTCAGAATAAAAAAAAATTCTCCTTCCCCCTCAA
>JALPQI010031691.1:0-20226 GCA_025490895.1 Thaumatotibia leucotreta | reverse complement strand
ACAGGTTAATAATGCCATGAAAACGCCAGCCTAGTCGGGTTGACACGTAATTACTACATACGGTTATGTATTAATTCTTATGATAGAAATAGGTTATTTTTTTATAATTTTTGTGAATTATTTTGAATTTAAAATAAAACATTTTTGTAAATCTAATAGTTTTATTCTCCCCTTCATTAACAAAAACAGTCTCCATTACAAATAAATAATTAACAAATAAAGTACAACCTAAATCGACTAGCAAACGATTACCACGCGGTGGTCCGACGTATAAAATATATGTGTCAAATGTGCTGGCACATTGTATGTTACATCTGTTATATAACATGGTAAAAAATATACAATAGGTATTAAGATATCAAAAATAAATAGGTGATGTTATTTAACATTTTATAATTCCAATAAAACCTTGTGTTTCAAGTATAACCTATATACAAATTCAGGTGACAGGATATTACGTCATACCAACCGCTGATAAGTACTTATAGGTGAAAAAGTTAAGAAAAGCTCCTGTTGTATGTGGTTGTAATCTATCCATATAGGCATTTGTTTTGTTTGTGTTCGCATTTTAAACATGTATTGTCTATTTGAATATGTCACTACTACATACAACAGGTGACTTACTTAAGTTTTTTACCTATACCTATAAGTCTAAAAATAAATGCATCAGAATGTTAAGACTTGTACAAAATCGGTAACTTATGTCATTCAAAATTACACGTTAGGCGTATCACGAAAAATTCCTATTTGATTTCAAAATATGAGATTATGATAAATCGTAGGAATTTACTTGGTCAAGTTGATTATGATGCCACCTGTCGTCGCCGGCTTAACACAACAATATGTTGTGGGGTTGGGAGGTTACTCAGAGTAGTTCTAAGGTTTTAGAATTATAACATTTATAACTAACACATGAGCCTCAAATTATTTAACCTTTTGACCGCCAGACGGCGAAGGAATATGCCAAGCTCCAGACGCCACGCGTTCTCGATTATTTAAGCGAAATTGAACTTTACGGCGCACATAGGAGTATGTGCATTAAAAAACCGCTTAAAAGTCGAAATAGCTAAATCAGTCAAATTCGCCGCCTAACGTTTTTTTACATTCCTGACTAACCGGTCCACCTGATACAAGGCTTAAAATCTCCCACCCCTTACGAATCCCTGAGCAAGATCGGTCGGAACCTAGTTATTGTTACAAGTGTACGATTTTGTTCTCGGCGATTTCATCTTTGCAAAGTTTACTTTTTGTCGTGGTATTTTTGTGTGGCCGCGGATTGAGAAAAAAGCTTTTGAACTTGGAAGATGAAGGTATGTACTTTATTATTCTGCAATAGTTTACGAATATTGGTTATAAATAATATATTTAAAACCTGGTTAATTTGTGTAGTTAAATTTCGATATTTTTACTAAGAAAATTTAAGACAATCGTAGTTTTGTTTATGTGTCGGGACTTGGCAACTTAGTTTTTTTAGATCGAAATAATGTTAAGGTCTATGTACATCGATTGCATAAGAAAAACTGTCCGCATACGTCCGCCATTCAGATTTTCAGTAGGTTAAAGTTACAGCGTCATAAACGTAAATCATTTGAAAATCATACTTTGTTGGTTTTTGTTACAGATTCTTTGGAAATGTTTTAAGAATTTGGTAAACGAACATTATTTAGCATAATGCAAGCATGTAAAGGAAAGAAAACAGGAACATTTTTTTTCTTTTTTGGAAGAAACACGGTTTCGAATTACTCATTGTCGTGAGACAACCCAGCGCTCCCAGGCTACGCGATGGAAACGTGTAACATAAAAACGACTTGCGAAGGCCGAAAGCCGAGGTTCGCGCAGGTCCGAAGGCCCGGAATGTTCCCCGCCGCGCGCTCGCCTCTGCGAGGCCGAGAACCGTGCTGCGGGAGATTCCAATTCCCGGCGATACCTACAAACATATCCAACCCCCATGCAATTCCCTACACAAATGTCAAGGCACAACTTGGACAACTCAGACAAGAATACATTTCCGGGCCTGCCCCCCACAAGAAGAGGCCGCACTGCGCAAAATACCATTTTTTAGGGTTCCGTAGTAAACTACGAACCCTTATAGTTTCGCCATGTCTGTAGCATAGCGCAATGGCCGTTAAAACTAGAAATTAGCTATTTGGCACAGATATACATATTGATAACATATGATCACATACAATTTTTTCTTATAATTTGTGGTAAAGTGGGGATGATTTTTTTTATTTTGTTGCAATCCTATAGTGTAGGGTATCGTTGAATAGGTCTTTCAAAAAGAATAAGGGACCCAGAAGAAAGTTGTTTTATAAAATAATTATTTTCGGAGATAACCGCTTCAGAATAAAAAAAAATTCTCCTTCCCCCTCAAACTATTGATCCGTGGGTCCAAAAATATGTAAAAAAATCACGAATCGTGGGTTCATGGAATACTTAAAAATAAACCTATTTCGAACATAATCGGCCTAGTCGTTTTTGACTAACTACGGAACCCTACATTGAACATGGCCCGACATGCTCTTGGCCGGTTTGTAATATATGATTACAATCAATTTTTTTGTTTTATTCCTTAAAATCCTCAAAAAACCAATGAAATATTTTTAAACGGTTTTATGATTGAAATACTCCTATGTGCGGCGTCCGACGTAAGTTCCTACTGTATTGGCGTAGCTGTCGGCCAGTGCCGTCATTGGCGTCGTAGTCACGATTTTCCGTTGTCGTCTATGGCCGACTATTGCGGTCAAAAGGTTAAATATTTAGCGATACTGATGTGATGAGGTTCTTAATGGATCGAAACATGTCAAGCAATTATAGACTTAATTTACGTGAAATCTGTTTCGCTGAATATTTAAATATGAAGATGCGTAACTCTACGAAATTCGATCGTTACACAAAACGTGATTTGTTGATTTCGTAGAACGGGGGATAGAACAGCGAATGCTCTTTTGGTTTGAACGCACCTTAAGATTCTTAACCTTTAACAAATAGTACAGATATCGCTGGTGATAACTGTGACATCACACATCCCAGTTGCAATGACATTTGCTATAAAGGAAGAACGCTTGGTTGGTGTAATTGGTAGCACGATGGACCACAATCCAGAAGCTGTGGGTTCGAGTCCCATGTCAACCGCAACCGTCCACAGTTAATGTTGTCATTGCACTGGGTATTTGTTTCCAAATTATAAGAATTGTAAGTTAATCGTAGGAGTTATTTAACATATTTTCATTGTGCTATTGGGAATAATGGAAAGATTGATATATCGTCGGGAATAGTGACCCCCCGGCAGACCAAAGATGCGATGGCTAGATGTTGTGAATGCTGACACGAGTGTGAATGGGCTTACAGTAGAAGATGCCCAGGATCGCGTAAAGTGGAGGAAATGTAGCGGGAAAGCGGACCCTGGCAAAGACCGAGATAACGCTAGGTAGAAGAAGAAGGAGGAGTGCAATACCGCGTAACTACTAAAGCAGATAAGAGTTCAAATATCAAACAATTGACACTCAAATTGACTCTAATTTAATTTGTTAGTTACGCAATATTGCACTATTCCCGACGATTAGAGCGTCCTCTATGAAATGGAATATAGCATTTCGAATATACGTATTCGCATAGGTACATTAGGTATCCTTTGTCAGTCTTGTAAACGTTCTCGGAAAAAAAAATAGTTGCTGAGGGTATTTGTACAAGGTTTATGGCCTACATACGTACGACATTCAAAGTCTTTTTGGGAACTTTACTCGCTTGTTCTCGCAAGGAGTGTTGAGGTTAACGATGACGTGTAAGCTTAGCTTTGACTGCTGTCTCCGTGGGAGCCATCACCGGCGCTAGTATCCAGCAACGCTGTATACAGATGCTCCCACCGCTGGACAACCTCGATGGAGAATACAGATGTAGTGAGAAATGACTTGCCTTCGGAAACGTTCGTCAACGTCATGCTGTTTCAGTCTATCTCACTGAGACTGACAGTAATAGCTGTCATACTACTTCAGTCAGACTCGGTGACACTGCCTGAAACAGCATGTGTTTACGAACGTTTCCGAAGGCAAGTAATTTCTCACTACACCTGTATGTGTGGTGACACAATGTACAATTTCCAGCGAGTACTCGAACTGGCGCGTGACGGACACTGGTTTGACGGCTCGTATAAACCGGCTGTGCCTCTGCCTCGCGGCGCTCATGGCGCGCGCCGGTGCCGCCCCTCCCCCGCCGCCGCAGCTCACGGCGCTGCACACGCTCGCCGCTGCGGCCGCGGCCGATGACCCCGGACTGGGCCGGTAACTATTGTTACTCTACCGGCTGTGCCTCTGCCTCGCGGCGCTCATGGCGCGCGCCGGCGCCGCCCCTCCCCCGCCGCCGCAGCTCACGGCGCTGCACACGCTCGCCGCTGCGGCCGCGGCCGATGACCCCGGACTGGGCCGGTAACTATTGTTACTCTACCGGCTGTGCCTCTGCCTCGCGGCGCTCATGGCGCGCGCCGGCGCCGCCCCTCCCCCGCCGCCGCAGCTCACGGCGCTGCACACGCTCGCCGCTGCGGCCGCGGCCGATGACCCCGGACTGGGCCGGTAACTATTGTTACTCTACCGGCTGTGCCTCTGCCTCGCGGCGCTCATGGCGCGCGCCGGTGCCGCCCCTCCCCCGCCGCCGCAGCTCACGGCGCTGCACACGCTCGCCGCTGCGGCCGCGGCCGATGACCCCGGACTGGGCCGGTAACTATTGTTACTCTACCGGCTGTGCCTCTGCCTCGCGGCGCTCATGGCGCGCGCCGGCGCCGCCCCTCCCCCGCCGCCGCAGCTCACGGCGCTGCACACGCTCGCCGCTGCGGCCGCGGCCGATGACCCCGGACTGGGCCGGTAACTATTGTTACTCTACCGGCTGTGCCTCTGCCTCGCGGCGCTCATGGCGCGCGCCGGCGCCGCCCCTCCCCCGCCGCCGCAGCTCACGGCGCTGCACACGCTCGCCGCTGCGGCCAAGGCCGATGACCCCGGACTGGGCCGGTAACTATTGTTACTCTACCGGCTGTGCCTCTGCCTCGCGGCGCTCATGGCGCGCGCCGGTGCCGCCCCTCCCCCGCCGCCGCAGCTCACGGCGCTGCACACGCTCGCCGCTGCGGCCGCGGCCGATGACCCCGGACTGGGCCGGTAACTATTGTTACTCTACCGGCTGTGCCTCTGCCTCGCGGCGCTCATGGCGCGCGCCGGTGCCGCCCCTCCCCCGCCGCCGCAGCTCACGGCGCTGCACACGCTCGCCGCTGCGGCCGCGGCCGATGACCCCGGACTGGGCCGGTAACTATTGTTACTCTACCGGCTGTGCCTCTGCCTCGCGGCGCTCATGGCGCGCGCCGGCGCCGCCCCTCCCCCGCCGCCGCAGCTCACGGCGCTGCACACGCTCGCCGCTGCGGCCGCGGCCGATGACCCCGGACTGGGCCGGTAACTATTGTTACTCTACCGGCTGTGCCTCTGCCTCGCGGCGCTCATGGCGCGCGCCGGCGCCGCCCCTCCCCCGCCGCCGCAGCTCACGGCGCTGCACACGCTCGCCGCTGCGGCCGCGGCCGATGACCCCGGACTGGGCCGGTAACTATTGTTACTCTACCGGCTGTGCCTCTGCCTCGCGGCGCTCATGGCGCGCGCCGGCGCCGCCCCTCCCCCGCCGCCGCAGCTCACGGCGCTGCACACGCTCGCCGCTGCGGCCGCGGCCGATGACCCCGGACTGGGCCGGTAACTATTGTTACTCTACCGGCTGTGCCTCTGCCTCGCGGCGCTCATGGCGCGCGCCGGCGCCGCCCCTCCCCCGCCGCCGCAGCTCACGGCGCTGCACACGCTCGCCGCTGCGGCCGCGGCCGATGACCCCGGACTGGGCCGGTAACTATTGTTACTCTACAAAAAAAAAAAAAATACAAAAATCTTTATTCATAAAATACACATAGTTTATGATCTAGGGGATGGTGTCTCCCGGTAAGCAATAATTGCCTGTGTTGGGAGGCACCGCTCTTCCTTAGGCCACAAAGAAAAAACAATAATTTTACAGAAACAAAAAGAAAATAACATTTACAAGTAAACAAAAAATAAAATAAAAAATTATAATGAGTAGATGTTTAACTTAATTATGAATCTAAATCTACTCTACGTCCTTTCCTAGGTATTACTTACGACGCTACACACACTCGCCGCTGCACACCCTAGCCTGAAACGGTCGGTGCCTTTAGTTTAGGGACTCGTCACAAGTCACTTGTGACACGCGTCCGATGAATGAGTTCCATTTCGTTTTAATTTCTTATAACGTGCCCTTATACAGTGTGTGGCCTACAACCGGGGTGAAAATTTAAACGGTGCATTAATAAGCTGATCAACAATCATTTCCACATATTGTAATTAAAAAAAAAAAAAATTTTTTTTGTAATTTTTTGTTCATGTATTTTTCATTATTATGGGTTCATTTACTTGAATTAAAAGTTATCAATAACTTATCATATATGAATCATTGAAAAATGTACAATTTTTTTTTAAAACCGTATCAAATTAGTGTAAAAATGCAAACAAAATTATTGTTATGACTTCCTACCTGGTATACTATCAAGATGTCTTGCGACTGACAAGCTACGACATCGTGATGCCAAGATCCAGTACTAAAGGTCCATAGCTTTGAATGACAATATCTCCGAACTTAACCACTTTGAAACACCGGGACCTTTACAGGATTATTGCTGATAGTCTAAGAAGTCACTCATTTCATTTTTCTCCCGTGTTAAAGACCACACACTGTATAATTTATTGATACTTATAGGAAATGATACCGCGTATATTAAATATGATTAATATATTAGGTATAGAAAGAGCATAATATATTCGCTATAGCCGTAAGGGGAAAGACGAACGGCAAAAAGATTTGACGCATGACATAAGAGTCCCATCGACCGGCCGGCTATAGTGCAAGGAGTATGTTTATACTCTTCCAAAAATGTAAAAATAAAAATCATCATCATCATCATATCAGCCGAAAGACGTCCACTGCTGAACATAGGCCTCCCTCAAAGATTGCTGTGGCATGACCGGTCCTGCGCCACCCGCATCCAGCGGACTTCTGCGACCTTCACCAGGTCATCAGTCCACCTTGTGGGGGGCCTACCCACGCTACGCCTTCCGGTACGCGGCCGCCACTCAAGAACCTTCCCGCCCCAACGGCCATCGGTTCTACGCGCAAAGTGCCCCGCCCACTACCACTTCAGTTTAGCGATTCGGAGAGCTATTTCGGTTACTTTGATTCTGCTGCGGATGGTCTCATTTTTAATCCGATCACGCAGATAGACTCCTAGCATAGCCCTCTCCATTGCCCTTTGGGTGACTTTGAGCCTTCTTATGAGGCCCATTGTAAGCGGCCACGTTTCAATACCGTATGTCATCACTGGCAACACACACTGATTAAAGACTTTCGTCTTCAAACACTGCGGAATATTGGACGAAAATATGTGTCGTAGCTTCCCGAACGCTGCCCAACCGAGTCGAATTCGACGATTGACCTCTTTCTCGAAGTTGGACCTACCTAACTGAATAGTTTGTCCTAGGTATATATATTCGTCTACAACTTCGAGTGTAAAGTCTCCGATTATTACGGGAGTTGGTGCTACATGGGAATTTGACATGATTTTCGTCTTATCCATGTTCATTTTAAGACCAACTCGCTCGGAGGCTTTACTGAGGTCAACGAGCATAGTACTTAAGTCCTCCAAGGTCTCAGCCAAGACTACTATATCGTCAGCGAATCGAAGGTGAGTGAGGTACTCGCCGTTTATGTTGATACCCAGCCTTCTCCAGTCCAGAGTCTTAAAGACATCCTCCAGTGCAGCGGTAAACAGCTTAGGGGAGATGTCATCTCCTTGCCTAACTCCCCGCTGCAGCAGAATAGGCTTCCAGCTCTGGTCTTGGAGTCGGACTGACATTGTGGCATTTGTGAAAATAAAAAAAAATAAAAAATATTCCAACCGTTATACTTAACTTTAAATTCCTCTAAAATACAATCACTGATTATAGAACACGATTCGAAATAATCACAAAACCTTTCAAACATAACCATGTTTCTGCACCATAAGAAATAATGAGGAAAGCAAACTTCAACTGACTCATACAATTTTACAACTACAACAGACTCTGTTCAGTTTGTTAACGAAAAACCTTGTCATCTCGTCAATTAAGTTATGTCGTCAAGCTCTATATTTTCTATGTCTATGTGTCTGTGTAATCATTGAACAGTAGTGCCGAGAGAATGCAACCCTGCGGAACACCAACGAGCATCTAATCTAAAACCTTCCCAAGTCAATATTGACAATTCGAATAGTCGCAATACTGTCGTCGCTGACTTTAGCGTGTGAGATGAACAAAGTAGGTAGGCTAGTGAGTCCTATGAAAGTAACATGCCAGAGAATTATGTCATTTCACGGTGTCGAATGCCTTGCGAAAGTCAACGAAGGAAATATATAGTGGAACATTGAATTTTTACTCATTAGATATCGTCTTTTAATTCTTTAAATATAGTGGCTATCGGTGAAGTTATCGAAATGATTTTACTTGTATGTATTCAGTTCGCTACTAGCCGTGCGAGCGGCCGGTTTGCTTATCGTATTGTTGGCTCACTTGATTACGTGGTTAAATAAGTTAAATCGCGTCTTTCAACTTTGAACCGTATTCTCAGTTCGTTACGGACTCCCTAGGTAAAGATGTCCGTGTGTGATAAATGTAGCCTGGATTTTAAGGGTGAGGGTGTAGTACCGTGTTCCCTATGTGGAGGCTCTTTCCACTACCGGTGTGCTGGACTTCTGGAGACTACTTATAAGAAGATGACTGCTGAGAAGAAGTCGAGTTGGCGGTGCGTTTCGTGTCGTCAACCGGATACAGCTGACTCGTTATCGGAATTAGTTAAGGAAGTTAGAGGCTTTAAAGCACAATTGCTGAAAATGCAGACTGGCCTAGACACTGCAATTCAGGGAATATCCAACGTAGAGGGGAAACTTGTTTCAATGGAGACTCGGCTTGAGAATATCGACGCGCGGTTGGATAACTTCGACCCGCGGCTTACCCTCGTGGAGCAAAATGTTGATCGTATTCCATCTATCGAGGCCAATTTAAAGAACCTGGAGTCGGAACTTGCATCCTTAAAGGCTAAAGAGGGTGACAGAGAACAATACTGCCGACTAAACAATGTCGAAATAAGCGGGGTTCCCCTTAGCAAGGGCGAGAATTTAATGTCTATTTTAAGCAGTATATCCATTGCTGTAGGTTTTGTTGTGCGAGAAACTGATGTAGACTCTATTCATCGCGTGCGCCGCTTTGCTGCGTCGGCAGGGACCGGGAGCCGAGCAGACACCAGGCCCCCCGCTGTCATTGTTCGTTTCTGCCAACGCCGCCGCAAGGATGAGCTGCTGGCGGCCGCGCGCGCGCGCCGCAACCTCACCAGCATAGACGCGGGCCTGCCGGGCCCGGCTGCGCCCATTTATTTGAATGAACACCTTACAGCAGAGAACAAGATGCTTCTGAGACGGGCTAGAGACAGGAAAGCTGAGCTGAGTTTTTCCTACGTACCTATGGGTCAAGCATTGCAAGATTTTCATGCGGAAAAGCGATGGTTCTAAGGTTTTTCATATTACCAACGATGCCGATCTTAAGAAACTTAAGTGACTGGTTCTTAATTTTATTTTTGTTTTTTCGTGCCTATCCTGGTAGCGGTAGTGGTGTGTTTAGGTATTTTGTATTATTATTTTACACGAACATGTTAGAAAGGTGTTTTATAACTAATATAATTACATTAATTACTAGCCATGTTTTATCTTGCAATATAACAAAAGTAACTCTTCTGTTTTCTCGTTGCTGTCGCTGTATATGTAACTATAACTACTCGTCTGATAAAAGGTTTGTCTTAAACAATTATAAGAATACAATGACTATTTTTTTGGTACATTTTAGCCTCGTTTTCTCCCGTGATAGGTTATGATAATATATCAGTTTACTACCAAAACGTAAGGGGGTTGCGGACAAAATCACACGCCTTTTTAGCCAATGTCATAAACTCCAACTTTGATTTGATTTGTTTGTCTGAAACTTGGCTAAATGACGATTTCAATAGTGCAGAATATTTTGATGGTAGGTATGAGGTTTTCAGGAGGGATCGAACGGGGCGTACCGCCATGCGTGGGGGCGGGGTGCTTGTGGCGGCGCGGCGCGGGCTCAGAGTGTCGCGCCGGGACGAGTGGTGCGCGGCGCCGCGGCACGAGGAGCTGTGGCTCACCGTGGAGCCGTGGGCCTGCGCCGGCGCCGTGCCGCCCGCGTCCCACTGTCCGCGCTGTCGGCCGGCTGGCGGGGCGCATGTACGTAAACCGCTATTACATATAGCCTGTGCGTATTTTCCTCACAACGATAACCATATTAATTCCTTGCGCTGTTTTTTCGACAATGCCGCTAGGATAATACACGCCAACCCAGATGATATGTTTGTCTTTGTGGGAGACTATAATGTATCCCACGCCTCGTGGGCCGTGTGTACTGACTCTAATCGTCTAAACCTCGAAGCCAGTGCAGACTCGGCTGTTATTGTTATCTCAGATTTTATGGCCTTGACAGGCGTTAGCCAATTTAATTCATGTTACAATATAAACGAACGAGTTCTCGATTTGGTCTTGACTAACGTAGATTGTCAGGTAATTGCTAGCTCTCTCCCGCTTACGCCTGAAGACCCTCAACATAAGGCCCTGCATGTTTCTTTGGCTCTTAATCTATTTAATTACTTTCCTCAATTAAGACTCAGCCAGGTTACTAGGCCGATTTTTCGACACGGTGACTATGATATTATCCGTAAAGAATTATCGGAGACTGATTGGTCGTGTTTATCAAATATGGATGTGGAAAGGTCAGTTACATACTTTTATTCCGTTCTCAATCGTATTATTTTGAATTACATTCCCCATAAAAAAGTTAATTTGAACAATGGGTATCCGCCATGGTACTCGCATGCTCTAATAAGAACTCGTAGGCAAAAACTTTCAGCCCATAAACGATGGAAAATATATGGAAATCCCTTAGATAGGGCAGAATTTGTTTTACTTAGATCCCGGGAGCATAAAATGGCTAAAAAGTGTTATAATAGTTACATTTCATGGTCCGAAGATAATATACATAGTAATCCATCGTATTTTTGGTCGTTTATGAAATCAAAGTTCCCAATTAATCCTGTACCTGACCAAATGTCCTACCTTAATGACACGTCACAGGATGGCCTTACTATAAGTAATTATTTCAACAATTATTTCAATTCAGTTTTTGTTTCCGACCATACTGTGGCACCTGACTACTTACCTGTACCTGTTGACCCAATCATAGACCTCAGTAGTGTAAATATATCTCATGATTATGTCCTTGGATTTTTAAAGAAAATTAATGTAAATAAGGGCAGTGGTACTGATGCGATACATCCTTATTTTATCGTTATGTGTGCTCAAGTATTGGCTGCACCTTTGACTGAAATCTATAGAAAGTCGTTGGCAGCTGGTTATTTCCCTACTATATGGAAAAATGCCTTAATCACGCCTATCTACAAGAGTGGCGATGCACATCTAGTTAGTAATTACCGACCAATTAGCAAGTTAAATGTTTTTGCGAAGATTTTTGAAAAAATTGTTTATAATAAAATTACTGGTGCTTTTCATCAGCATATTGCGCCCAGTCAGCACGGTTTTTGCCAAGGTCGAAGCATCGATACTAATCTTTTAACCTTTTCGGACTTCATTATTAATAACTTATCATCTGGTCGCCAGGTGGATGCCGTGTATACCGATTTTTCGAAATGTTTTGATAAAATTAATCATAATCATTTAATTATGAAGCTGTCCGAGCTCGGTATACACGGCGACCTCCTCAGGTGGATAAAATCGTACCTATCCAATCGCAGTCAGGCGGTGGCCCTTAAGGGGTATATGTCACGTTTTCTCCCCATCCCTTCTGGTGTGCCCCAGGGTTCTCACCTTGGTCCTTTATTGTTTATTTTGTATGTCAATGACATAGCTACCTGTTTCCGTAGCTCGGAACATCTTGTTTATGCGGATGACACAAAGATTTACAAAGCTGTGTCATCAGAAGCAGATTGCCTTTCATTGCAAGAGGACCTACATAATTTTTCCCGATATTGCGCAAAAAATCATTTGTTTCTTAACACTGATAAGTGTTTTGTCATTAGTTTTAATCGGAAACTTAACCCTTTAAAGTTTGATTATTCTTTATCTGGTAATAGCTTAACGCGCGTATCTTCAGTGAAGGACCTGGGTGTGACCTTGGACTCACAATTAGACTTTAATCTACATATCGATAATTTGTGTAAGCGTGCTTATAAAAGGTTAGGAATGATCCTTCGCGTAGGACAACCTTTCAAACGACCTGCCACTTATAAGTTATTATTTTACTCTTTAGTAAGAAGTATCCTAGAATTCGGCTCTGTGGTCTGGACACCCCAGTACCAAGTGCATATTGACCGGTTAGAAAGGATACAGAGTGTCTTCGTAAAATCCTTAAGTTATAGAACAGGCACTTATTTTGAAAATACCACGTCTGCTTTGAAACACTTTTGTGTGCCTTCTCTTCAGAACCGGAGAATATACCTCGATGTTATGTTTTTGTTTAAAATACTTAAAGGTGTTGTGCACTGCCCCAACCTTTTAGGTTTAATTAATTTTAATTGCCCGCGGCTTCCCTTGCGTCCTAGGTCTTTATTTCATATCAGTTTTTCTCGTAAAAAATATTCTAGGCATACCTTTTTCAGACGAGTCCCTAGTTACTATAATAAACATCTGTTTGACATTGACCCTTTCAATTGCTCATTGCATAGTGTAAAAACGCTTGTTAAGCGTAAGATTATGTAATACTATGTGCCTACTTAAACTAATAGCAGTTATTGTTGTCCCTATCTTAGGTTAGTATAAATACCTACATTGTTTACACATATTGTTTACCATGTAGTTTTAAGTGTGATCAATATTGAGTACATTAAGGAACCGCCAGGTCTGTTTATGCCTATTTATCTTGTACTTGTGTACTTCTTGTAACTGTAATGATGTGACTGTTCTGGTTCTCAATAAAATAAAATAAAATAAAATAATGTATTAACGAATGAAATATTTAGATAAAGGCAATAATAAAGGCTTTGATCTTTTCATGTACTAACCTAACCTACTTAAGTCAACTCAACAAGAAATAGACTTATATATAATATTACTACTATAATTGCCTTCCAGCGTGGAAGCGTGGACCGGCGACCACGTGACCATGTCCGCCGCGTGGGACGAGCTCTTTGTGCCGGACGAGGCGGACCCGCCGGAGCACCTGCACTGGCCCGAGCGAGAGGTCAGTACCCATAGTCTACAGCGTGGGAGCGTGGACCGGCGACCACGTGACCATGTGCGCCGCGTGAGACGAGCTCTTTGTGCCGGACGAGGCGGACCCGCCGGAGCACCTGCACTGGCCCGAGCGAGAGGTCAGTACCCATAGTCTTACAGCGTGGAAGCGTGGACCGGCGACCACGTGACCATGTGTGGGACGAGCTCTTTGTGCCGGACGAGGCGGACCCGCCAGAGCACCTGCACTGGCCCGAGCGAGAGGTCAGTACCCATAGTCTTACAGCGTGGGAGCGTGGACCGGCGACCACGTGACCATGTGCGCCGTATACTCATTGCGTCCAAACTTTGTGTAAAATGTCAAAAAGATTCTTGCTTTCGACTATTTATTATTAGATAGTGTTATTAATATTTGCAAAGTAGTTTATTAAAGTCTCTTGTCGATTGTAAAAATGGCCGCTGTTTTAGATTTCTTTAGTTTTAGGCTGATCCATCAAATCAGTAAGGTCGAGCTTACTTACGTCAAATTATTATGAAAATAACTTATTCTGAATCTCCTCATGATCAGTGATCATGTTGAAAATTGATATAAAGAAAGCTGCTTAATATAAATCCGTATTTAATATTGTTAACCCTTTATTTGGCAACTATTTTTTTTTCAAATTGTGTCATTGTAATAAAAAAATGTCGACCCTTGTAAAAGTTTGAACAAAGTTTCGCGTGGGAGATGATTAGTAAGTCAAGAAACGTGTATAGTTTCATGTAAATTGTTCGCAGGAACCTTCCCCCCGTCGTTCCCCCCCCTCGTCGTCCGCCCCCCCTCCTCCCCCCGCGGCGTCGCTCGTGACGTCGGCCGCCGCCTCGCTGGCCTCCATGTGGCGCGGCTGGACCAGGTGAACATATACACAGCGCAGGGCGGAGATCTTATATGGTAGAGCTGAACACACACACACTACAGCGACGACAAGATCCTGTGTACCTTTATGGCAAAGCTGGATCAATCAAACACACACACACACACACACTTACACATTGCAGCGACGGAGGAGATCTTATGTAGCAAGAATGGAGCAATCGAACGCGCGCGCACACACACACACTACAGTGGTGGAGAATTCCTATGTGTGTAACAGTGCTGAATCAATAGAACACACACACAATCACTTACATTGATTTAGCAAAATGAAGCTATGATTTTAAATGAGGTATGTACTATGTAAATTTTGTTTATCGAGCATCCGATAAAATATTGTAATAACATGTGCTCGTGCTCGTTAAACAAAACTTTCGTTATACAAGGTTATTTTTTCACCAGTACAAATACTCTAAGTAAGTCAAAATGAACAACTTTTACTATGGGGCCGAACCTGAAATCGCGAAAAAAAAATCAGCTGTTTCATACATTTCAGACGACCATGAGTCGACAATTTCTATGGAACAGCTGATTTTTTTTTCGCGATTTCAGGTTCGGCCCCTTAGTAAAAGTTGTTCATTATGACTTACTTATACACCCCCTAGAGTATTTGTACTGATGAAAAAATAACCCAGTATATCCCATTTTTATCATAATGATGGACAAAACAATCTACTACGCCGGATCGAATAATCACAAATGAGACAGAAACACACATAACACAGCTGGAAACACCATTGTATATGTAAAAAGCTGACACGAATGAACGAAATGAATGACATCTATCATTGTGTGTATGCGGCCCTGTTATAACAATATGTGCTGTCATTTTGACATCCACACATACATACTGTTTGTCACTTACTCGATCCATTCGCGCCAGCTCTTATGAATAGAACTATACGAACCTGTAAGGCACTAGTGCAGCGTACTATATTTCAATAAGAAGCTCAATTGTCTTTAATTCCACTGCGTGCCTCCTACCTACAGATGTGCCGACGGAAACTTTCCAAATTTCTGAAATTTTCACGTAGGAAAACTTCGGAAACTTTCCATATTTTGTATGGATGGAAACTTTCCATTTCATAAATTTAAATTCCCTTTATATTTCGTGAAAGTTTCGTGAATATTTCAAGAAATTTAAGATTTTTTTAGAAAGTTTCCGCAATTTGCACATCTCTACTTCTACCACACCGATCTTCTCTTGTCACTAATTATACGTAAACTCTTTGTCAATCTTGTAAAAGTTCTCGGAAAAAAATTCGTTCGCTGTGCATGTTTATAAAAGGTTTATTCCCTACATATTCACGGCATTCAATCTTTTTGGGAACTTTACTCGTACACTAATGGGTGTCCATTTTCTGTCTGAATCCGTGCTTAGACATACCAAGGCTTAACCCTTAGGTGCATATGGTCACACATTTTATTTCTGAAATGACTTATAAAAACAATCGATGGCTATTAGAACTATGTTGCTGCGCTTGACAGTCTCAATTGATTACTTATTTCGACATATGTCAGTTCGATCGTATAATTTTTGATACTCTATGCACCTAAGGGTTAAAACTACCTATTAACCTTATACTACCGTAAAAAATTAAGGTGGATTCTACCCTATCCCTGCCGCTTATCTGCTAAAAGATGGCGCTACAATTGCACAAACACCATATTTTCGTCATTTTCTGCTAAACCGAGAATCAGAGTTAACATGTTTTGAGATACGCGCACGAAGCAAAAAATCTAATGTTCAAATTGATAGCAATCTGCACAAAATACTGTTCTTCTAAATCGCAATAATGCAAAAACTAGAAAATTATGTAATTTTACCCTGTAACGCACACTACTACACCTCCCGTCAGTACCCAATGTCAGTTGTACAATCATTACTCGTTAATAAACTAGATGGCACCAGTTAAAAGAATAGCTTTTCTAAATGGTCTAAGTTCTAACTAGAGGGCGCCAATTAGGAAATGACTTTATATTGTATTGTATATTTGTGAAGCAAAACCAACTGTTGGTTTGGTATATAAATACCTACTTTAACTGTACAGATATAACAACAGCTGTAGTAAAGAAGTTATTCCCGTACTCTCAGGATAATACCTATCCGTCGCCGTTATGACTTATGTACAACTCTTTAGAGTATTATATTCTTTGGTACAGCTACTTACTGGTAAATAAAATAGTTATCAAAGATAGTTACTTATGTCCCAAAACACTAGTATTCACCGCAGCGGGTCTCTATTCGCTAGGAACAATGTGGCAATATAATTACGAGTATGAATTGACCTAAGAAATTCATATTATTATAATACAAATGATCAACGGCACTAGCACATATCGTACATGACAGGAACCTTGCCGCGGCTACCCGTCCCTTTTTGATTACATTGATTCAAAAGAGATGAGAAGTTGCGAGTAGGTCACAAATTGCTGCCAATGTTGTTGTACAAGATGTGCTAGGGCCTCAAGTATAATAAGTAATAAAATGTGTAGATATTTTGGGTAGTTCTATGGAGTTAGAAGATTGAAGAAATATATATATTAGACATGTAGTAGTAGACCAAATTGAATGATCTTTATCGGACATTTGGATTTTAGACCTTGTTGGAGTAACATTTATATTACTAAATGTTAGCCTACATACCTACTATGTTAGTCTCCAACTAACATTTTACATTACATAATATGTAAGGATAGTGTTATCCTATCTAAGTTTACCTACATTTTCGCCTACCATCCCATAAGATGCTAATAAATTGTCCGTTATCAATTAAAAGTAGGTTAGGTACGAGTACTTACTTAAATACAAACGCAACGAAGATTTTCCAGACACAGGCGAACAGCTGGACGCTCAATTTTCGGATGCTTTATACAAGGTGCTGTATTTCCGTTGTCAGAGAGGTTTTAGGAGTTTTAGGATGCAGAGTAGTTAGACCCGCTAGAGTTTAGTTCATGTTTCAGAAGTACCTAGGCATTGTTACAGTAGCTAATACCTACTATTTTACGCGGTTTCAACATTTTTCATCACATTTGCTTTCTAAGCGCGCCATTGCTTGCATGCATAGTGGGAGTAATAGAAAAGTGAAATTCCTTAGGGAATACCAATATTTCGTTTTTTAACATATTTTTTGTCCGCAAGTGTTACAAAAAACATTGTATGCATCACAATCGGTAAGAGGCATACCTACTAACTCGAGTCATCAAAAGCCCTCCGCCTACGGCGTCGGGCTTCTAACACTCTCGTTAGTGATACTGTACTTACCTCCCTAGATGCACAATGTGCTATTATCGACCCCTCTGAAACATTTAAAAACCTTCTAGAGGGACTCGGTATTCTAACCTCACGGGAATGTAGGTATTTGTTTCTTGGCCACCTATTTAGTGTAGCCGACGGCAATGGTCAAATGGTTGATAGTGGCTGTTTTCCTAGCTGTAGATGTTTGTCTGATAGCATTGCAACTGAATGTATTATAATCAAGTTTTGAAGGTAGGTAGGTAGGTACTTCTTGAACCTAGTATCTACAAAACGTACTAGAGAGGGAAAGGATACTTTCAGGCACTGTGTGCTTACCATAAACTGCCGCAGCGTTTTTAACGCGGACTTACTTTCCATCCCGCCCGTAATCGCGTCTTGGGGCGAGCCAGCCGTATAGAAAGCACCTATGTAAGTCCGCGTTAATAACGCAGGGGCAGCTCATGGTACGGCTACTGGTTCCACAGGAGGCGAGTAAGGGATGATTTGTCGACTTTTTTCTCGCTCAATAAACAAAGAGAAGACATAGATCCTATGTCAGTAAAATTAACAAATATACCTATATTATATGTAGATGATCGTTGGCTGTTCACACTGCCGCTTCCTCAGTGAGGGTTTTTAATATTTTTTTCTGACACTGGGGCGGTGATATGGCGTAAGGACCAACAAACTGTCAAAATAAATACGCGAATTGAATTTTCTATATATTTTGTGGTTTATTTATTCTTAAAACCATTACATTAGGAATAATGTTTTCTAAAATAAATAAACTTTTCCAAATCAATACCCATGAAATGCCTTTAGTACTTACCGTTTGGTATTCGGATTTGATAGCTGGCTGCCAAATGGGAAATATAGTTTCCCGTCTGGTAGGATGAAATGGGAATAACTTTCCCATCTCGTATCTGGATTTGGTACAAACCTGGATACAAACCGGTAATGATAAGTCCCGATTTAAAGCCAGTTACCTATTGCGATTTTAATCCCATTTCGAAGCTGGTTTAGTAGCCAATCTACTAAAGGATGAAATGAACAAAGTTCTAGTAATTTTGTTTAGTGTCAGTCATTTTGAGTTCCTGTTTAGGACCCAATCTTCAGTTCGGCGACCTTTTTCTAGTCGTCATACATTTATAAAATTAATAAACTCCAAATGTAACTGTTATAATAACGGGACCAGATCCTGACTTCGATCGATTCATATTGCATTATTTAGTACTGAATTTGTATTATTTGGTACCTGTTGTAAAAAAAATTGTACCTCTTCTATTTCAAACTTACATTCAATCAGTCTGGTCCCGCCATTATAACGTTATAATGGCGGAACCAGGTTCTGAATTCGATCGATTCATATTGCATTATTTAGTACTAAATTTGTACTATTTGGCCTGTTGTAAAAAAAATTGTACGTATTCCACTTCGAAATTATACTTCAAATAGTCTGGTCCCGACATTATAGCGTTATAATGGCGGAACCAGATCCTGAATTCTGTCCATATTCTGTCGATTCATATTGCATTATTTAGTACTGAATTAGTACTATTTAGTACCTGTTGTAAAAAAATTGTCCCTCTTCCATTTCAAAATTATACTTCAAATAGTCTGGTCCCGCCATTATAACGTTATAATCGCGGAACCAGGTCCTGAATTCTGTCCATTTTCTGTAGATTCATATTGCATTATTTAGTACTGAATTTATACTATTTGGTACCTGTTGTAAGAAAAATTGTACCTCTTCCATTTCGAAATTATACTTCAAATAGTCTCGTCCCGCCATTATAACGTTATAATCGCGGAACCAGGTCCTGAATTCTGTCCATATTCTGTCGATTCATATTGCATTATTTAATACTGAATTTGTACTATTTGGTACCTGTTGTAATTGAAATATAATTTTGAAATGGAAGAGGCACTATTTTTTTACAAGAGGTACCAAATAGTACTAATTCAGTACTAAATAATGCAATATGAATCGACAGAATATGAACAGAATTCAGGACCTGGTTCCGCCATTATAACGTTATAATGGCGGGACCAGACTATTTGAAGTATAATTTCGAAAAGGAAGAGGTACAATTTTTTTTTACAACAGGTACCAAATAGTATAAATTCAGTACTAAATAATGCAATATGAATCGACAGAAAATGGACAGAATTCAGGACCTGGTTCCGTGATTATAACGTTATAATGGCGGGACCAGACTATTTGAAGTATAATTTTGAAATGGAAGAGGGACATTTTTTTTTACAACAGGTACCAAATAGTACAAAATTCAGTACTAAATAATGCAATATGAATCGATCGAATTCAGGATCTGGTTCCGCCATTATAACGTTATAATGGCGGGACCAGACTGATTGAGTATAACTTTGAAAAAGAAGAGGTACAATTTTTTTTACAACAGGTACTAAATAGTACAAATTCAGTACTAAATAATGTAATATGAATCGATCGAATTCAGGATCCGGTCCGCCATTATAACGGTTACCTCCAAATACCATTAGAATTTCGATATTTTATGTTCAGTGCCTATGAATCTGACAGCTGTTTGGACCACACGCCTATATAGCGTCGCCTGCAAAAGATCGAAAACCCTAACTTACTGGCCAACGATACAGTAAATGTAATAAACAGTAGCCGTACCATGACTTTGCAAGTATCGGTAACATTAGGTTTTACTAAATACGTTA
>JALPQI010031690.1:0-44426 GCA_025490895.1 Thaumatotibia leucotreta | reverse complement strand
CCGGTAGGAAATTTTTATGCCTATAAAGCACCCGCAAGCACATTATTTATTTAGATACAAATACTATCAGTCCCGTTAAAAAATATGTAGGTACTTACATTTGTAAACGTTTCACTGTCTGAGGCAAGGTCGTTAACATAATAATTTTTTTTAGTACAGATGGTGCCTTTTACAGGCGCTAGTGCGAGAAGTGTGTAATTTTACGCCAGGTCCAAAGCTTCGGAGGGCCATCTGTAGGTACTAAAAAACGTCGTACGAGACACGTGCAAAAACGAAATTAGTAACTCGTGTCGATTTAAAACACTCCCCATCGGTCGTGTTTTGAAACATCGCCACTCGTTTCGAATTTCATGTTTTTCGCACTTGTGTCGTAATGCTATTGGAAGTTGAAGCCGACGGTGTCGCTGTCGACTAGCGTTTAACTAGAGTATGTTGCATTACACTACAAGCCGAATTATTTTGTATGCATAATTAAATTCTAAGAGAAACTTATATATATCTAACTTATTATGTCATGTAGATACTACTACCCGTATACATAGCTATAAGGATATAACTCATAGTTAGCCATATCTAATAAGCGGTATTGATAATGTAGAAACAATACTCCTCCTTCCTGGAGTATGTATGGCTACTCCCGCGTTTCCGCCACTGCACCTGAGGCCGGATCGCTTCCCACGATGGTGGGATGGTCGTTGCACCATCATTTGGAGGACGCTGATGAGAGGCTGTTTCAATAAGATAAAGAATAATGAAGTACTAAACGCAATTAATATTAACAAGGGTGCGGGACCCGATGGTATCCATCCCATATTCATTAAAAATTGCTCAGCAAACCTAGCATATGCATTAACAGTTATTTTCCGTAAATCTATTAAATCTGGTAGTGTCCCTGATATCTGGAAAAGAGCGTTTGTGACTCCTATCCCTAAAGGTCAAGTAAGCCACAATATTGAACAGTTTAGGCCTATTTCAAAATTATGTCAATTCAACAAAATTTTTGAAAAAATCGTCACTTCACAAATCACTCAAGTAGTGAAAAACCACATTAGTCCCAATCAGCACGGTTTCTTTAAGGGTCGCTCAGTAGACACTAACCTTTTGACTTTTACTAATGATATCATAGACGCAATGGATAAAGGCGCATGTGTAGAAGCCGTGTATACCGATTTTGCCAAAGCTTTTGACAAAATAAGTCACAATAAGCTTCTTCTGAAGCTTTGGCACTTCGGAATACATGGAGACTTATTTCGCTGGATTAAGTCGTATATCGAAAATCGAAGCCAATGTGTAGTCTTATGTGGTTACACGTCTCAATGGAAGTCCATTAGCTCCGGTGTGCCACAGGGATCTCATTTGGGCCCCTTGCTGTTCACGCTTTTTATTAACGATATCGATAAATATATCAAACATTCTAAGGTGTTGCTTTACGCAGATGATACAAAAATTTATAAAATCATTAATTCTGTAGACGATTATTCTTTGTTGCAAGATGATCTGTTAAATTTTGAGACCTATTGTTCTAATAATCATTTATTCTTAAATCTAAATAAATGCTTTGTCATTAATTTTTCAAAAAAAAAATCAAATAATCCCTATAGCCTTACGTTATGCAATAATCGTCTGAGTAGAGTGACACAAATCCGTGATCTTGGCGTTCTGATGGATTCAAAACTATCGTTTATTCCGCATTTGGACTACGTAATAAAAAAGTCCTTTCAACAATTAGGTTTTATTCTACGATTAGCAAGACCATTTAAAAATAGTGCCACTTACAAAATCCTCTTTAACAGCTTTGTTCGCAGTCATCTCGAGTTTGCGTGCGCAGTTTGGAAACCTTATCACAAAATCCATATTGAGAGAATAGAACGGATACAAAGAAAATTTGTAAAAACTCTCGACTTTAGGACTGGTCATGCCCATGTTAATTATAATGAATCGCTAACTCATCATAAACTCCAAACTCTCAGTGATCGTCGAGACTGTGTAGATTCCGTCCTTCTCTACAAGATCTTGCACAATACTCTGGATGTCCCCTCATTACTACATCAAATATATTTAAGTGTCCCCTGTAGACGCCAGCGCCAATGTAGGAAAAAAAGATTATTCTCAATACCCTTTTGTAGAACTTTTTATGCGAAAAATATATTTATTAGACGTGCTTGCATACAATTTAACAAAAATAAAAAACTTTATGACATAGATTTGTTCAATTGTCCACTTAAAACTATTAAATGTGTTTATCACTAGTGTCACATAGAATTAAAATCATAGCATAAGCATACGGTGTGTTAGGCGTGTTGACATCTTTCTATTGAAACAGAGGATTGATATGCAGATTTTTAGCCAAACCGTGAGCATTAAATGATAAAAATTAAAATATTAAACGTAATTAATTTTCCATTGATTACTTTGATACCTAATTTGAGGGAAATAAAATTAGTTGTCCAGTTAATTCAATTATTTGTCAACTCTTAATACTTGAAAAAAAATCCGTATTATTGCCCATTTTCTTGGAAGCCTGGGTCATGGTAGCACACTGTATGCTTAATGCATGTATAACATATGTAACTAAGTGGCATTATGTTTGTGCACACTAGCATATGCCTTCAACGGGAACGGAACCCGGGCTACTTTATAATACCTATTATCACCTACACTGTATTACTCTTTTTTTTTTAACTATTCTTAACATATACCTATATGTACATGTATACATAATGTAGACTGCAATTTATATCATATAAGGAAACTCCAGGTCTTAAATATTTTGTAATATTTATAAGTATTTTTTGTATGTGACTGTTTGTTTCTAAATAAAATAAAATAAAAAAATAAAAAGTTATTTAAAAAAATAGGCCATAAATGACCTTGAAATTGTAGAACGAATGACGAATTAACTAAAAATGTTGATAAGGTTTCCCGATATAGTCCTGCGCTCAATACCTGTAGAAGTGCATTAAAGGACTTTGAATTGAAATCTATGGGTACGATTATGTGAAATATCCGTTTATGTTCAAACACGCGGTTATTTAAAAACTGTATAACTAGTTAACTGATGTAAAGTAAGTACCTAAATCGGTATAAAAATGTGAATTAATTGTGAGTAATAAGTATTTATTTATTAAAACAAAAGTTAACACGACATTACAGTATAACACCAATGTGTCATGAAACGAAAACTAAGCAATTGGAAAAATAATATAAAGATACACAATATTACACGCTGGATGCAGGTCGCATCTAACCGGTACATGTGGAGGTCCAGATGGGAAGCCTATGTTCAGCAGTGGACGTCTTATGGCTGAGATGATGATGATGATGACACAATATTATACAAATCAAACAACATAATTAAAACTAGTTTGATTTAGGCGACGGAACGACGTGGCCCCGTTGCGTCGTCTGATCTATGCCTGATCTAAGTATGAAATGCAATGTCTCTTTGTTGTGTATCGTGTGTAAATATCAAGTATTTAGTTATTAATATTTATGGCCAATGAAACTTAATACCAATACCAATGCATCGGAGACAATCACATCGATCTCCTTTGAAATGGCTAGATAAGACTGGATATTCTGCGGAGATCCTTTATTATTTTCTTAGAATAGCAACTAAATGATTTATCGTTTATTCAATTCAAAAGACCTGTGTTATTTTGGTATATGTTCAAAATACATGTATCCTAATTCACTCTATAAGTATCAGGAAAGTAACAGCGTATGTATAATACGGTTGAGGAATTGGGATGTTTAACAATTTAAATCTCTACCTACAGGTTGTTCGTGAGTATACCGACAGACTTGAAAGGTGTATTCCTGACCACATTTTGAGGCTATAATGTCATATGAACTTTTCTGGATTCGGCTTAGTTTGAGAGATAAGATTTTTTTTTGTTTCATAAATGACATATGTTTCATAATATTTTTTTCACCACACTGCTCGTAAACACGCTGTTTGTCCTTCAATTTCAGAGCGCAAAACTGTGTTTTAACCCTTGACTACCTACGTCCTGTTTGTATCACACAACCACCTACCTGCGGTCCTGGAGACCGCTTCTTCTTATGGGACCTGATTTATTTACTTTGGCGTGACTGAAGGGGGTTTAAATATATTAAATGTACTTTAAATAGTTTCAGGCATTTATTAACCAACAAGAATACAAAAATAATCAACATTTTGTATTTCAAACTTAACATATTTATTAACTTGTTGTATTTTCGATTACAAAACTTAGTATCCTTCAGGGTATGAGATTACAAAATTAAGAAACATAATATAAAGCTTTTCATTATAAAAAAATAAAATTGAGCAATCAAAAATGCTATTAAACTATCTAATTTGGTTACAAATAGGATATTTTTGTAAAATTACATGCTTTAGAAATAACCATTTTTGTCTGCCGTCGACACAGATTTTGTTCGAACATTCACATTCAAAACAAGTTTCTGGTCCCGTGGAAGACGCTGATTATTTGCACGACGCTCTAAATAGGGTTTCACTAATTTTCCGGCCCGTTTCTTCATATTTTGAACCTTTTTTCAAAACTGTGTTCAAAATTTAAATAACACAACCACCTACATGCGGTCTCACGGACCGCCGATGCTACTTTATTACTCACAAAATCCAAATGAGTGCACGTCTGAACGAGTCGACAGCATGGCCAGCACTGCGGAGGTGCTGGGCAAAGGTACAAGGTCACAGAGGCATGAGCGATGTACTGGCGTTCAGTTATTGTCAATTTTGAATAATCCAGTGTCTGTGAGACCGCACGTAGGTGGTTAAGGGTTAATCTCTAGAGGTTAAAGTATTTTTTTTTTAATCTTTTGGATAGACTAAAGCAATAACTTATACGGCCTGAGAGTGCAATAAGCTTTCTGACGTTTGAACTAGACAGTACGTTCGAAAACTCAATAGTTTCAAACAGATTCATACACATGAATCTTTCATAATATTATATTCAATATGTTAAAATCCAAATTAAATACCACATTTTGTTGTAAATGAAAGTGTTTTCACTATGCAAATTTCAGAACGCATCCGAATATTTTTTTGATGATAAAATTGATGATATGATATCTTAGTTTAACACACTTAAGTGGCTTTGGGGTATTTGCGAGATGCGAAAGTGGGATAATTCCGAAAATCACAGAAAAATCGCCAATAACTATATGAATTATGAGTCTCATTTTGGAATTATCCTGAATTTTTAAGCATTGCCACGCCAAGATAAATATTTGAGGTTATTGTTTTATTATTTGTCGATTTGTTTATTTTTTGGAAGTTGAGGACTTGCAAATAAATATCTTCTAATTTGTTATGTTTGAGTTTTACTTCGCATGTTTCCTCGCTATAGTGCGGTGAAAAATGTTGTGTTTCACTCGGCAGCAAAGCTTGTTTTTGCAAAGGAACAAACTGCTAAGCCTAGAGGCCTACCTTGAATGTGATTTAAACATGAAACCAAGTATTATCGCTCTCACTGAGACGTGGCTTGAACCAGACGAATTTAAATCTATTAACTTACCAGAGTATACCATTATTACTGAGACTGCTCGTTGTGAGAGTAGAGGCGGCGGTGCCCTAATTTTTGTCAGAAATGATATAACAAATAAGTGTTCACCAATTAATGTATTAAAATATAACAACGAAAAGTTTTGTGAGATGTGTGGAGTGTGTATCAATACTGGTAAATCTAATATGTATATTTTTGCTATCTACAGAAGCCCACAATCTAGTATTAAAGCATTCTTAGACAACATGGACAGTTTTCTCTCCCATCTCAACAAACATAATATTTTACTATGTGGCGACTTCAATATTGACATATCTGACAGCAAATTGCAGGGTGCGAAAGAGTTACTTCAGACCTTACATATACATCATTTAATACCTACCATCATGGATCCAACCAGAACTACAAAAAATACTAAAACTACAATTGATAATATTTTTACTGACAACCAAAATTTCATAAAGGCTCTAGTGATTCCATGTTCATTTTCCGACCATGACGCCCAAATGATACATTTTGAAAATAATTTCGTTACTAAACAAATAATTCACAAAATGGTAACAAAAAGATTTTTTACAGTAGCATCAAAATTAAAGTTTAGAAAAGCTCTAGGGCAAATAGACTGGTGGCAAGTATTGAACAACCTAGATTGCAATGACCAACTTACAGTATTCTATAATATTCTATATGAGCAAATTGATATTCATTTTCCAATAAAGACACGTAGAATAGCTTTGAATAAAAAAAGTTGGTTAACCAAGGGTATTAAAATAAGCTGTAGGAAAAAAAGAAAGATGTACTTAGAACTGAAACGTAAACATGATGATGGACTTGCTTTTTACTTTAAAAGTTCTCAAAATGTACTCAAACGTGTATTAGTTACTGCTAAACGGCGTCAAATCGAAAAATAAAAAATAATACGAATTTGTGTTGGAGAATAGAACATGAAAACTCATTAATCGACGATCCTAAATGCATAAGTAATCTATTCAATAAATATTTTCTTAGTGTAGGTGAAACTTTGAAAACTAATAATACAAACACAAATTCGTTTAAAACGCTACTAAAAAGGAAACAAATAGATAACACTAAGTCTATGTTTTTGAAACCTATTGTGGAACCTGAAGTCATCAAGGTTACTAAAGACTTAAAAAATAGTAATTCATGTGGACCTGATGATATACATACAAAAACTATAAAGAATAACATTGATATACTTTGCATACCGTTGTGTCTAATTTTTAACGAGCATATTAAGGCAGGAACATTCCCTAACGCACTAAAAATTGCTAAAGTGGTTCCAGTGTACAAAAAAGGCAGTAAATCACTAATTAGCAATTACAGGCCCATATCTTTGCTCTCGGTAATATCAAAAATATTTGAAAAGTGCCTAGCTGACCGCATTGAAACATACATGATCGATAACTGTTACCTATCAACGAACCAATATGGCTTTCTAAAGGGAAAAAATACAAGTACTGCTATCACCAAACTTACCTCAGAGATAATGAATAATCTTAATGTCGATATGAAATGTGCAGGGATATTCTGTGACCTAAGTAAAGCATTTGACTGTGTTGATCATGCAATTCTGCTTTACAAATTAGAATACTATGGCATACGCGGTAACGTGCTAAACCTTATATCTTCCTATTTGACCGGGCGTAGACAATATGTAGAAATTAAGGGTATAAATGATGTCGAAAATGATAATAACACCTATAAATCTGATGAAGGTATAATAAGTCGTGGCGTTCCACAGGGGTCTGTACTTGGGCCTTTACTGTTCATAATATTTATAAATGATCTGCCAGAGAATTTCAATAGTGGGACCCCGTACCTATATGCTGATGACACTAGCTTAATACTTGGAGCAGAAAGTTACATAAAATTACAGCATTTAACAAAATATGGTTGGAAAAACTTAACAGAATGGTTTGCCGCAAATTGCTTGTCCCTAAATAATGATAAATGTTTCTATATGGTCTGTAGGCGCGCATTTAATTCCGAAGACTGTACACTGGACCTTCCTATAAATAAATCAGAGTCTATTCGCTTTCTAGGGATCGAGCTAGACCCATTCTTAAGATGGCATAGCCACATAGAAAACACTGAGAAACGTCTTGGAAGTGCTTGTTACTCACTCAAATCAATGGCCAAAGTTAGTGAAAAGCAAACCCTGAAAACGATTTACTACTCTTACGCCGAAAGTACCATACGATATGGCATTGAAGCGTGGGGCGGTAGTTTGGGTGTATCGAACAGGATCCTACTATTACAAAAAAAATGTTTACGTTTTATTGAGGGATACTTCCCTGAGACACATAGAGGCTTATTTATTGATAATGACATTTTAACGGTGACCGCCCTGTATATATATAAAATATGTATTTTCGTTTACAAAAACATAAGTTCATATACACTGAAAAAGCAATGTGAAAATTATCCGTTGCGTCGCAAACTAGATCTTGCTTTACCAGACTCAAATTACATTAATTTTAAGAAAAGTATTAATTATGGTGCAATTAAGATATATAATTTCCTTGACATTAGTATTAAAAATTCTAGTAACATTAGAGAATTCAGTGCAAACCTGAAAAAATATTTGTTATGTCGGCTTTTCTATAATTTGGATGAATACTTTGGTAGAATATTTGAAATTTGTTAATTTAATAATTTGTTTAATAATATGTAATGATGACGTAATAATAATTTGTTTAGGTAATAATAATTTGTATGATGATATGTTTCACTATTTTAATCTAATGTACATTTTGTGTACCTAATGCATGTTTTGTTAAGAATTTTATACTTTTAAGAATTTTATACTTTTGTCTCTGTAATTTGTTTATTTCATAATTTAACATAATTGTACCGTACATTTACTATTGCATGGACTTTCCTTATTGGCAATAAAGTTTTGAATTTGAATTTGAATTTGTTCAACTCTCGTGCCTTAAAACCCTCGCATCGCTCAAGATTCCATTAAATTCTGGAATCTTTCGCTTGCTCGGGTTTCAATATTTGCACGAGAGTTAAACAATCACTTTGCTCCCTAGTAAAACAAATAACTATTACTTCTTTTGACATCAAAAATGCATTGGTAAAGTATATCGGTATACTCATTCCACCTGTATAATTAATAAAATATTCTTAGGATCTATATCTATGCAGGTACCTATACACATTGCACATGCACAACCAAATTAGTGCCAACCTTCAATTTTTTCGACTGTCTCTGCCTATCAAATTCCAGAATACAGAAAGTAGCGTAGTATACACTTAAATATACAGCGTGGAAAAATCGAATGATGTGGCATTCGATTTTTCCACGCTAGTGTAAGATACTAAGTACACGGATCCAAAAAAAGTTTGATCGGGAGCACATTGTTTGCTGAACTTAGTGATAGGTATCATTCGAATAGCGTAATCTGGATCCCACTGATGATCGAAACAGATGTCAATTCAATAGAAACAGATAATTGGTTATTGCTAAATGTAGCCCCGCAACACCGATATCTAGCAATCAGTTAACTAGTTCACCTGACCGCCATTTAGATCTACCTAATTGATTGCAGTAACGGACATCCAATGCACATTCTCGAGCGGCGGCACGGGACTTCGGGACTCGGTTACTGCTCTGTTGCGGAAGCCCGAGGGGTTCCGCGGGGCTCCGCTGTTCGCCGACGACCGGGCCACAGACCCTGTGGGGGACCCGGTGTGCCAGATCCGGCCGGAGCCCGAGGACCCGACGGGGCTGCTGTACCGGCTCAGGATAACGGATTTTACGAGATGTGGAGTGCTGAAACGGAATGTAAGTAGATATTTGAATGCTAGTTTTGAAATAATGTCGTTGCGATCAGCGCGCCCCAATTTGTTTGCCGAAAACACGACACGTCTGGTTGATGTAGCTCGAGGTCGAAAAGCTGGCTTTCTATTACAACTTGGCATAGAGAGTGGAAATTTCACCAGCTTCCTCGGTAGAATGCCACAAAGGGTTGACCTATTTACCAGTGGCGAATCAAATTTATCGGAAGGCAAATGTGAGCGGTACTTGAGTAACAAGATCAGGATGCTTAGCCAAGTTGCCAATCGCTAGCGCTTGGTAGCGTATCGTAGTTTTCCCTCTTTGTCATCTTTGCACATTAGTGCGACAAAGACAGCTAGCTGCCTTTCGTTTACGATTGACGATTAAGCGCTAGCTTGGCTAAGCACCAAGGTGAGAGTGAATAGCGTGATTTATTATCACATTAAGTCGAGGTGCGGACTCGAAAGTGGCCCTATAGTACGTACGATTCTAAGAATTAACTTTTGACAGTTATAGATTAATCCTTATGTATAATATAAGGATAAGACTCACCATTTTTCCGATAGTCTTAACGTCATATATATAAGGCTCATTTCTAAACTGGCAAATGTTCATTCTAAGAAATCGGCAACTATAATGATCCTATCAAAGGGAGCTTGTTCTGTTTATCTACGAGTATGCTTCGCTGTCTTTACCTCGAGGCTCGAGGTGCACAAACTATTTTCATCGCCTCTATTAGCCATTCACAGTAGATAGCAACCTAAATACCTACTACGAATACGTAGTTGATGTTTATGAATAAGCACTCGTATTTAGAAGATAATAATCGCATCCACAATTCCACACCCATTTCAAATTGCTCAATACATTTCCAACGGGTTCAAAGAAAGGTTAACAGTTCTAAGAGACATGTTCTCAGTTAAACTACATTTCCATATAATCGCGGCATCGACTCGGGCACTTCGTTTTCTCTTCACCTCAATAGCGTTATTCTAGGCCTAGTTAGTGTAGATACACGCCAAATAGGATATAATATAGTTAGGCACTGGAGTGCTGGTGCCACTCACATCCATACTGTTACTAACGGGAAACGTTATTATGTACGGTGACACATAAATATAACGAGTTATGGCACGTGTTAACGAAAATGTTGGATATACTGGGATTACGGGACGATTTCTGTTTAATCCAATTTATTGACAATAATTTCTACGATGACTGATCTACACAATATACATTGAGGACAATTAGGATTAGGACACAGAAGATAACTTTTGGATCGATTGCCAAAATAATAAAGATACCGTAAAACCGCCAAACTATGGTCCAAACGCTCCCAACAATGGTCTAAAACTTAACCGAATATCTTTCATTATGTGTAATTGTTATTTCAATCGTGTGAATACCACAGTAGTTATATGAAAACTACTCGTTAATAATAATAAAAAACTTGGACTAAGTAATCAAAAAGAAGACTGGG
Organism: Thaumatotibia leucotreta; assembly: GCA_025490895.1. Classification (NCBI taxonomy): domain Eukaryota; kingdom Metazoa; phylum Arthropoda; class Insecta; order Lepidoptera; family Tortricidae; genus Thaumatotibia; species Thaumatotibia leucotreta. The sequence goes on along the minus strand of JALPQI010031690.1, from coordinate 33,625 downwards.
ACTGATGCTTATTTAGGAGTTGAAATTGTGGACCATAGTTGCCGTATTGGACCATAGTTGCCGTATTGGACCATAGGTGCAGTATTGGACCATAGTTGCCGTATTAGACCATAGTTGCCATATTGGACCGTAGTTGCCGTATTCGACCATAGTTGGGTAGTTATACGCTAGTTAAGGGCTTAATCAAAACTAAAATATCACGATCGTTTCCATTATGTTTAGAAAATTAGTCATACGAGTACAACTATTTATAGTAGTAGTACAAAATATCTAGTACAAACATTGTGATGTTAAATTTTATTTACATTTTAACGACCTATGTATTTTTTTTGCAATCGATCCTTTACTCAAATCAAGAATGTACCCGTGTTGTATATAGTACCTACCTACGTGAAGTTCTTGATAAAGTTCTTCGTACTTTCACTATGGAGACAACCAAAAAGCCGTAGCCGCGAAAATAAATCCCACTCTAATATCGATTCATGTATAATAAGGATATTTTTACAATCGCTATTAATATCGATATAATAATATATTTGATAGCGGTTGTAAGAATATCAGCGGGCAGCTACGGTGCTTAAAAATATATGAACAAGCACTAACGGCATGCCATAGAGGTTTGCTGAGATATTTGTGAGCACCCGATCCTTACCTATACCTAGTATCATTCGCATAGCATATCATTTTATTCGTTGCAATCAAGTCAAATTGCCCGGAGACGCTGGATGCAGGTCGGTCGCTTCCAACCGGTGTATGTGGAGGTCCAAAGGGGAGGCCTATGGTCAGCAGTGGATAGTGGGAATGATGATGATGAATCATGTTGTATTCCCTACTTAGCTACATACCATCACATACAGAGCAGTTGTTTAATTTGCTCACGCGCGGACTTAATGACCTAAGTCTAATTCTTCTCATGCTCTATCAATTTTTATAGGTACATAAATCTTGTACCTGAACAAATTTGATATCAATGTGGTGATATATTTGAAAGCACAACTGTTGCGTGCCACTTACTCTTTTAACGTGAGATACAGTTATGGCGAGTCTAACACGGCTAACGAATCGAAACAAGGTGGTAAAATTGGATAACATAATTACAAATTGGTACTTACTAATATCATGAGATCCATAAACACAATATTATTACAAGTTTATAAACTTTTATATACCTAGTTTAGATTACTTATGTATTTAAGTTAAGTATTAATAAGTGGGAATGATTAAAGACTTTAAAAAATATTCATGCCTAAAATATTAAAATAGACCGCCCACGTAAATTCACTAGTTAGCTTCCTATTAATTTGTCTAATGATATACTAACGTAATAAATTCGTAAATATTTAGTAACTAGTGGATTTGCAATGTAGATCGTAGTCGTAAAAAGCATGTAAGAATGTAACATAGGTGCTAAAACTCTCGCACCTTAGCATGGTTTATCCCGCATTGTTCACAAGTTCCCATATTTATATGTAAGTAGAGACATTGTTTAGTCTTACTCGAACAGTACCGTAGTACTTAGTACAGAAACGTCTTTGTCTCGATACAAGGCGGTGGGATCGAAATAATTCGTGTAAAAATAGGCCAATCAATTTACTAGGAAAAACACGTGAAATTCATTGGAACTACTCGCTGCAGAGTTATTAGACCGTACTATGTAGGTCACATTAATTTGTTACCTATAATCTTTAAACATAGCTGACAAAATTCTTTGGATTTTTCATTTGCGGTAAATTTACGGCTTTACTTAGTGATCGTAATATTTCAATTTCATTTACTTAGACTTAAGGATTCATCGCATTGTTAGTAACAGTTGTTATAAAGTACTTAAGTATTTTGGGAAGATGTGAATTCCCTCTTCCCTTATTCATGCTTTAGGACCTTACTTGGGGATGCCTAATTTCGGTAATGGTAAGTAATTTAACTAAGGTTATCGTATTCTTTTGTATTCATGTTAGGCAAATAAAATGTTTTACTATGAGGTAATATCTATTTTTCTGCCCTCCAGCCAGCAAACAGCACTTTGCCGGCCGCTGCGCTAAACTAAGTTGCCGCCTGCTGGCTCCGTTGAGCAGAAAAATAGTATACACACCTCGGCCGTTAAATGGGAACGCCTCGGATCACATGTTTGTCGGCCTCGGCTTCGCCTCGGCCTACAATTACACGTCATCCGAGACTTTTCCCACTTAAACGGCCTTGGCATGTAATCTACTATATACAAAGATGCATAGTAAAGTTACATAATTCACTCTCCATTCTCTCCAACAATATTCAAAACCGCATATGACCCGGGGGCTAACACGATCTACTAAGTAATACGATTCAGTTTCAGACCTAATCGGAACATTGTTCCATACATCCAAGAAATTTCACCGTTTCGGAATATTGTTTCATAGAATAACTGTCAAAAACCGACAAGCCGAAACTAAACTGAATCGCATTTAAGAGGTCATGGTAGCCTTCCTGAAATCCTTGTTTGGTGCAGGGTTTCGTGCACGTCCGCGTGTGGTTCCCGCAGTTCCCGGGAGTGGTGATGCAGTCGGATCAGGAGCTGATCATCATGTGCAAGCCGCCGGAGCCGACAATCATCGAAAACAAGGCCGCCGGCTTCGCTGGCAGCTTGTAAGTACAAACAGAGACCTCTATGTCCTCACCCTCATAAGCTAAGTGGGCGTATCGAATTCTGATTGATGAACTGATGTTGAATGATGAACGATCGTCACGTCATTTTTTGAGGCACTGTTCATCACATAATCACTTAATACCTGCATATTATGTTAGTCACACCATTAAAATAATAACACCAGCGCCAGCCCATATAGGTACCTAACTTTAATGCCCGTGTGGTGAAAGAGAGGCGAAAAGTTCTAACGACTATGTCAAGTAATGATACTAATGAATCATGCGTGTACACCTACATGTTTTGTCCGATGATAAAGGTATCTAGCGAATAGCACAACAATGCTAAGCCTAATAAAAATGGCGATTCAGGTTCGAAGGATCACCGCGAACCGCCAGCGCGAACGTGGATCAGTATCATAAATAACAACAATATGATGGTCCTGCTTTTACCGTTTTATCATGCCACACATCACATTCACACTTTAGGTACTCAGTCATTAGGTAACTATACTGTTCGTCAGTAGAAGGCAAAAAAGTGGAAACAAGTATGGCTGACTTTCCATAGCATTTGACGTCTTTGATATAAATATCAATAACTTTAACTAAAAATGTATGTGAACTCAAGGTTTAAGGTTTTAATTTTAAATTGGTGATAAAACCAATATTGTGTTCTAAAAGTACGTGGTTATGAAATAATGCAAATAATACAGTTTTCAGGTTTGTTTTTAGGGTTCCGTAACCAAAATGGCAAAAACGGAACCCTTATAGTCGTCGTCATGTCCGTCTGTCCGTCTGTCCGTCTGTCACAGCCAATTTACTCGGAAACTATAAATGCTACAGTAACGAAATTTGGTAAGGATATGTGTTGTATGAACCGCTACAGGAATGTGATACTAAATTGTAAAAAAAACCATTGGGGTGGGGGCCCTCCATACATGTAACTGAGGGATAGAATTTTTTTTTTAGTTGTACATAAGCGTGTGGGGTATTAATAGAAAGGTCTTTGAAAATTACATGAAGGTTTATACATCACATTTTTATTTAAGCAAATCGTTTTCGAGATATCAGGTCTCAAAGTCTGAAAAATGTGTCCCCCCCCCTCTATTTTTTAAACTACGCGATATAAAATTCTGAAAAAAATATATGTTATGCACATTAATAAACTCTATCAACGATTTTTGGTTTGATAAAATAATCTCCTATAGTTTTTGAGGTAGGCTGATTTAACTGTATTTTTTTAATAATAAATTGATAATGGTACGGAACCCTTTGCGCGCGAGTCCGACTCGCACTTGGCCGGTTTTTTTGTTTTCTACTGACGAACAGTATAGTTGGGTTGGGACATAACGACAACGCTGACAAATGAATATAAAGCTGTTGTTGATTTTACAAATGGTTTCAACCACCAGCCCCCACGGCGCGCGAGTGTCCGGCGTGGTGGAAGAAACGCCGGGCCGGCTGGAGTACGAAGTGGCGCTGTACAAGGAGGCACCACCCGTGTCGCGTCACACCAACCATTCCGTCGACCTGCCCGTCGATCAGGTAACTGCTGTACGTTCGTTTATCACTTTTATAACGGTTTAACTGCCAGCCCCACTGCGCCAGTCTTCGTCGTGGAAAGACGCCGCTCCGGCCAGAGTACGAAGTCGCGCTGCCTTGTACACCTCCGACCGTCACACCAACCACTCCGTCGACTTGACCGTCGATCAGGTAACAGCTGTACGTTCGTTTGTCACTTTTATAACGGTTTAACTGCCAGCCTCAGTCTTCGTCGAGGAAAGGGGCCGAGCTGGCTGGAGTACGAGGTCGCGCTGTCTTGTATCTCGACTCCTGCCTGTCTATCAGGTAACTGCTAAATGAGAAAGTAAATGTGAATTCAATATCAAGAAGAATGGAAATAGAAAAAGTGTTTAGTAGAGCAGCAGATTGCATTACAGCAGGCGACACAATCCACAATGCTACAAAAATATTGAGTAGTTAGTCTTATCAAACCACAACCTTTGCCTGGTCGTACTTAATCCATATTCTTCATTTTTCTTTTAGATAGATAGATTTCATAATTTACAGGGTGATTTTTATTCACCAGCCAAATGTTATATGGTTAATTTTGAGGTCATATTGATGAACTTCTATTATGCGACCGACATCGGCATCGATACTAATACTATTAATAATATCTTAGGGTTTCTATGGAACATCAAATTTTTCTTGTCGAATCTGATGTCGGTTCCATAGTAAAAGTTCATCAGTATGACTTCAAAATGAACCCCCTAAAGTTTAGCCGCGTAGTTTTTAAATAATAAAAAAAAATAATAAATAAATAAAATAAAATAACCCTGTATACTTATTTCACGACAGCGTAAAAGCTTCGCACTAGTTTCATTTATGCTATAAACGTGTTCCAGGCGGTCCCAATCGGCACGAAGCTGCAGCTGCGCGCGCGCATCAACCCAGAGTCAGCGTGGCGGCATATTAAGCTGCTCGAAGTAGCCGTGTCGCCGGACCCCGACCGGCCTCACGCACCCGGCGCCGTACTGCTAGTGAAAGAAGGGTAAGTTCGTAGTTCAACTTGGCAAGTCGCATGCGCCCGGCTCCAGCGCCATGTGCCGTATTGACGTGTTTTTTTTGGCCCAATCCAATCAATGTCGAATCATCAATTACAATAAAAAAATAATTTATTGTATTAATTAACTATTAAACAATCCAGATTATAACAACAATACGAATTCCTTTAAACGTAATTAAAACTAAATTAAAAACTGACTGTACTTACACAAAAATCTAAACCTCGTTCCGGCTATTACCCCGTCCAAACGTGCCAAGAATGCTAGCAGCATTCCCGCGCTGGATGGCCAACGATTAAAAAAAATATCTTGCGTGTAGCCAGATATCATTGCAGAAAGTTGAAATAATACTGCGGCCCTACCGCGAAAAACGAAATTAATAAATTTCGAGGATTTGTCTCTCTCACTCTAATGACGCCTTCGTTTGAGTGACAGAGAAAAATCCTCGAATTTTACGAATTTCAATTTTCGCTGTGCTATACAATGTATACATGGGCCAAATCGTAACTGACAATTCAAAACCTTATTACAAAGTCATAAAGTCCATCTACTGTCAATTAAAAGTATGTTGCTGATAGTTAAACACTGCTGGACAAATGCCACTCATCGTCAAGATGACGTATTTAAACGCAACATAGGGTTACACTAAATACCTACCTAACTAATACAAACAAATTATTTTACAGTTCCACTTCAGAATACCTAATAGTTCATGGTGTTAACTCTCCAGTTAAACTTGCAAAACTTCCCAAACACGAGTTTTGGAAGCACTCGCTTTCACACTTTATTGCACCTGACCGGTTTGATAAACTTAAATGCACTTTACCTAACTGCATGCGATCCCAAAAATGCGGACACCTTTCGTTTTAATGCAGAGCGGTCACATTACCCAGTTACACATTTTGCATATCGTTAAAATTAAATTTACGTTCGTTTTCACACGAAACAAATTGTTTGCGATACTTGATGATAAGATATCAAGAAATAAGAAATTCATGCTATACATTTCACGATCTAGAGAATGTGCTTACCCCAATCAAGACATACCTAACTTAAAAGGTTATATTCAACGATCAATTTAAATGGTAATTCCACAATTTAATCGTCTGCATGCTACCTACTCGTAGGTATACTTAAGTAGTAAAACAATTATACTTCGAATATATTAGATACCTGATGAGTTTCATGGTCATTAATTTAACCGTCCGGTCTGCGGGCTGCGGGGAGTATCTGCAAGTTGTTGATGTGACGATAAATTATCGCCCACTGTTAATAGCAAGTATTAAAAATGTAGGTCCTTAAGTACTCCTAAGTAGGTACTTACATTGATATATTTCAAGAATTTACTAAAGCTTATGAGTTGCTACAACAGTGTGGCAAATTAGCAAGTCTGTCAGTGTCAAAAATCTGATTAAATTAGGCTGATTATCTTCAAAATCAAAAGAGCCAAAGCGAGTAACGGATTAAGTACCTAGACCTCGTGCCCAAATTTTTTGACTTTTAAGAATATTAAAGGAAACTGGAATTTTCCTGAATAAGTAGAATCTTTATATATCATTTCCAGTTGCCGCAATCGTGACTTCGCGTCTATAATCCCGCATCAGCCGGCCCGCTATCGTGAGCGTCACAACGAGGTGTTCCTGGACTTCGAAGCATTCCTCCTCGCCTCGATGAAAGAGCGCTCAACGCTATGGATCCACTCGCAGATCAAAGCCTGTATGGATGCTGCGGATTGCCAACCGGACTACTGCCTTGACCTGTTTGAGCCGTCAGGTAAAATTTGCGGGAAGCAATCTTTCTCCGAGCGTTTCAACCGCCTTGACTTCGGTGTCAACATTATTACCCAATTTCCGTGCATACATTTTTTGGATATCTTGGTAGTTGTCAACTACGTCTACCAATATATCTAAAAGTTCTTGCATCTCTCACGGGATTCTTGTGATAAGGCTGCCACCGAAATCACGGCGGTTGAAACGCTCGGAAAAATGCCCATCGAGGCACAGACATACTCGCACGTATGTTCGTGAACTTACAGCTCAATGTCCACGCTAAGTGCAAGTACTTTAAAACCATCAAGCAGGTTGAGTATCCAACTTCTATTGAATCTTGCTTTAACGAGTATAGCTCGTCTTGATTTGCACGTCCCTCACTGCCGTTAGGTTGAGTGAATAACCCTTTTACGTGAGAGGTCAATCGATTTGATCGTTGTTGTTAAGTCATTGTCAACTAAGATAATCTGGCTGCTACCGCGAACACCGAAGTTCGCAAATTTCGGGGATTTATCTCTGTCACTCTAATACGTATAACGTCTTCGTTGGAGTGACAGAGATAAATCCCCGAAATTTACGAACTTCGGTGTTCGCGGTAGCCGGCCTGGTAACCAGGAGGCAAGCAATGATGAGGTGAACATCAACTCTGGTAACTGTGGCTACCAGTTGTCATTCAATTTACATAGGATAATTTTTTTTTGTTATATATCCCATATTGTTTTTCTGTGTTTTTCCCATGTTCTGGCGTTTGGTCTCCACTGTAAGTCGAACATGTGTTTATAAATAAAATAAAAATAAAAATAAAAATAAAATAAAATAATAGGAATAAAGCTCAACCAAAATTTCAAAGCAAATGAGTGGCTATGAACTCAATCGCGTACCTACCTAAACTTGCGTTAAATATCGTCTTAGCGTTTTCGCAAATCGGTTACTAGATAACACAACTTACAAGTAGACGTTTAGGTGGACACGTGTGCTTGCACACCACGCAAGTGATGTACCATCTAATATGACACTCACATACGCTACACGCTACACCGCGCAAGCGCAAGCGCACGTGCACGTGTGCTGGACACGCATTTGGTATGGCCCGGCCTTAAAAGTCAGGGGTGTCGTCTAAAATAGGAACATGTGCAGTGGAGGTGTATAAATGAACAGCAGTTTCCGACTATGCTGTCGTGGTGTTAACGTTTTAATGCGCTAAACATACAAATTCCTTGATAGTTAATTATAGGTAACCAGCGGTCCTACCGCGAACTTCGAAATCCGCTTCGAGGATGTGTCTCTCTCACTCTAATGACGCCTTCGTTGGAGCGACAGAGAAAAATCCTCAAAATTTTACGAATTTCGATTTTCGCGGTAGTAGACCAGTTACTTAAGGGTGAAGACACATTTATCAACATGCGTACGCATTTTGTCCATAGAACATGTCAGTTTAGTATGGGACCGCGTCCAGCTTTCCGCACGCGTACTGCTTACACGTTTCAGACTAAACGGCCAATTTTATTAGACAAAATGCGTACGCATGCTGATAAATGTCACACCCTAACCCTTTCACAGCTCACAATAAAAAATATTCGTTTTAATGTGAACTCGTAACTCGTTATCAATAGAGTTGAAAATCGTAACTGCAATAATAACGAGTATCATTTCCCAGGTCACGGCCGCCGCCGCAGATCGCTCCCGGACGCGTCGCACATCCACAACATCACCAGCGCTGCCATGGTCGCCGACAACGGAACCACCCCATTCACCAGGTTCAAGGAGAACCTGGAGTACACCGTGGTGATGCCGGGCGAGCTGTTCCACCGGACCCCGCTGGAGGGGACCTGCGCGACCTCCATGATGGTCGCCGCCGCGTTAGGAGCCTTGCTGTTTATGTCGGCGTTGCTGGTAAGGAATAAATGTGATGATATACCTATTGATTTAAACTTTCACGATTATCGCTCATATTTTAAAGACAAACGGGTCTTAATCGCGTAAACTTACGTTTAATTATATCCTGACGTTTCGGGCATGAGGTTACACCCGTGGTCGCGTGCAGATACCATCTCTCTGTGGTCTGCCTGCGACCACGGGTGTAACGTCATGCCCGAAACGTCAGGATATAATTAAACGTAAGTTTACGCGATTAAGACCCGTTTGTCTTTAAAATATGAAATGTGATGATGATGACATACATTTGAAAATGGGAAATCTCTTATTAGGAATTATAATCCCTAATAAGAGATAAATAAATAAATATCTTGGGACATCATACACAAACCGACTTAGTCCCACGGTAAGCTCGATTAAGGGTGCGGCTCCAGTGACGCGGAGCGGAACGGTGCTGTACAAAATTGACTAATTACATTCTTCAAATTCAAATTCGAAACACTGTGCCAACTCATTGGCCGAGCTCCCACAGCTCCGCTCCGCTCCGCGTCAGAGGAGCCGCACCCTAAGGCTTGTGATATGTGGCTATACGTGGTTATGGCTTGTGGTACCAAGCGACGACATATAATAATAGATAGATATATATAGATACTTAAATACATATTAGACAGCCACGACCGAGGAACAAGTATTTGTGATAAATAAATACACAAATACTTAATGCCGCCGCCAGAACGCGGAACCTCCAGCTTCGTAGCCAGGGTCACTACTCACTAGGCTACGTAGGCCGACATTGCTGAGATCGATCCTAACATCAGTTCTGCATATTTTTATCGTAAATTACTTAACACAAATTAGCTTTACGATAGGTAAGTATGTGCCCGATTACGAGGTTTAATTTTGCTTGTAGGCGACGACTGATTGTATTTTTTTGTGTCTAAATTATAATCGGTACAACAGTCGCCATTACATATATCAAAGCGGCCACGGTGCTCAAAATATCTGAACATGCACTCTAAAGGTGGGTTTACACTAAACCAGCGAATGCTCATTCAATCCCCCACTCTACGAAATCAACGAATTTCGACAAATTACGTTTTGTGTAACGAACAAATTTCGTAGAGTAGGGATAGAATGAGCATGGAGTAAACCCACCTTAACGCCTTCACAATGGATAGAGGTATGCTCAGATGTCTGTAAGCACTCTGACCGCTTCGATAGATTTTGATGGCGACTGTACTAATACTTATTTTGTGTCTATGGCTAGCGCAATCGGTGAACGCCTGTTTCAGTTGTGATATGCGTTTTGCCAACACTAAAGGATAAGGAGCAGCTTGTATCGACGGCAATAGTGACAATAGAATTAGTTACGTATGACTCCCGTAGTCAATCCTGACGATTCGTCAGAGACGACCTTACTCTTCTTACCTTCTGCCTTCAATCGTATCACCAATCATCACTTATTACCATGTTTTCCCATTTCAGATGTGTTACCTAGCCACGCGCCTGAACTCCACGATGCTCAAAAACAACAGTTTACAAGTTCCTTCAGGCAAAAACTTCGAACAAATTCTAAGAGAGCTTGCACACCACTCGCTCCCCGACTCTGGCTACACAGGGCGTCCCACCTTACAGTGAAAACAGTATTCATTTGTATCTACACATAATTAATTTATTATTTCATGCATTTAATATAAGGTCCTTATGATAGATTAGGATACCTCGTAGTGTTAATTTATTTAATTATTTATTATTTTTGAATGTGAACTTATGACTGAAAAACCACAAGTTATGTGAGATGACTATAAAATTTTTCAGTCATGACTGTTGCTTGTGAAATTTGTAGGCAATATTTAAGCCGCGATTACACCTGTTAGTACTTATACGTAAGGGACGAAGCAATAGGAATGTCAGATGAATATTACTTCTTCTCATTCCTTAATAGCTATAGCGCCGTCCCTACAATGAGGGTTTTTGATACTTTTTCTGCCGCTATGGGGAGGTGAGATGGCAGCACTGAGCCGACCGTTTAACGAACTGTCAAAATAAATACGCGCATTTAATTTTCCACATATTTATAGGTTTATTTATTCTGAAAACCATTACTTTAGGCATATTGTTACCTAAAATAAATAAATAAAATAGTTCCAAGTCAATTCTCATGAAATTAACAAAGTTAAAGTAATTATTTTGAATACCAGTGACTTTGCGCGCCTGTTTTATAGCTCTGTCTTCAGTTCGATGACCGTGTAATAGTCGTAATCCATTACAAAATCAATTCTCTTCCAAATAAAATAGAATTTCAATATTTTAGGCCCAGGTGCCTATGAATAGTATGAATCTGACAGTTGTCGAGACCAGGTACATACGAAGCGCCGCCTGGTGGCAGAAAAATTATCGAAAACCCTCATTAAAGAAAAACACACAGGTGTAATCCCGGCTTTAGATTTATAAGGAGCTAGCTAGTTGTGATTAATTAATGTAAGCTTTAAAATAAAATTATAAATCCAGAATTTTAGTTGTTTTGTTCAATTTACTATTATAACCTGGATCATTAAAAATTAACTGCCACAAACATTATAGATACCCACACAATAAACCTAACTTTTAATAACTGGAACAGCATTTCGCTCAAGCATGAACACTAACCGGCGACGTGATAGTTTCTGTGGAAGGTCAACTTTTCGATTACAGACCAAATCCTTGGGCCTATACAAGATGGGCTAAAAATGAATACATTGCCATTGCCTGTGAAGTTTTGAGAGTTTTTTTGGAAATACGTAGGTACCTACTAGGTGCTACTACTATAACGACATCTACTAACTTATTTATAAAAAAAATATAATAGGCTTATTCTGCTTCCCAAAATCTCACTAGCAGCGGGAAGGCACTTATTATTTGGGCCATCCTGTATACATTTTTAAGTAACTTGTCCAACCAAAGAGAATAATCACTACGTCTTACCTTTTTTACGTGCTTGGTATTTGAGCGGAAGAAAATTGTTGAACAAGAAGTCTACCGCCTGTCAAACCAATATAGCAGTAAAAGACCACGCTAATAGGCTATAGTTCCCTTATTTTTTCGCATTGACCACATTATAAATAAATAAATATTATAATTATTTCATTTCAATCAGTTCCAATCACATGTTGTATACATGTTGTCCGGTGTGTGTGACACTATTACTTTGAGCTGTGAACGCGTCCATTGTAATGTCAGTTTGACGTTTAGCCGAAATACAATGCAAGTTTGTGATGTTGGAAATTAAAAACAAAAAAATATGAATCGATTTCGGAAATAAGTTAATTGTTAAGGGTTACTGAGATAAAGGATTGAATAGAATAGCGTAACGTTAAGAAGCAGCTCATATCACGCTTTAAAATGAGTAAAAGAAGTGCAAGTATGTTAGGTGATGCGTGTAAAACTACCAAACAACCAAGACACTGGTCGCTGGGACTAGTAGGATCCATGAAGGATCCAGAATTAATCGTAAAACAGTCGGAAAGGGTTGTTATCATTCGAGATAAATATCCAAAAGCCAAAGTTCATTACCTTGTTCTGCCACAAGAGGACATACATAGTATTTACGATCTCAATAAGAGTCATATTGGTCTCTTGGAAGAATTCGGCGATTTTTTTGAAGAGCTAAAAGAAGACCATGAAGGAACAACCCTTAAGGCCGGCTTTCACGCTGTACCAAGTATGCAGCGACTTCACATGCATGTCATAAGTACAGACATGATTTCACCTTGCCTGAAGACCAAAGTGCATTGGAACAGTTTCACAACAAAATTCTTTATACCTTACCAAGGCAAGTATAGTTCAACTATAAATTGATTTTAAATTGTAAGTTGTCTGAATATTTAATAATTTGTTTTTATTTACAGATGCATTAAGTGAACTCAAAGAGAATGGGAGCATTCAAAAAATATCTAATGAGGCCCACAAGAACTTCATGGCTACTGACCTACAGTGTAACCAGTGTAATTTTAAGGCTAAAAATATGCCCCAACTTAAAGAACATTTGTTTACTCATGCTAAATAAACATGATATAAAAATGAATTATCTTTTTATTTACAGTTAGATATTTTTACGATCCCTATAATAATATGTACAGGTGAAGCAAATAAAAAGACTTGGATAAATGTTCTAAATTGTGCTTCCAACTACTTTTTATTAGAGACCCCATTAAGTTAACTACACACTATGGTACACACACACAATTTAACTGATTGATTCTGTACCCATTTGTGTAAAACATGTATGATATCCCTAAAGTGTCATCTGTTACAAACCTATTAACAAGAAACAAACTAGATAATGCAAAAGCAGTTCAAAAATGTCCTAAAAAAAAAACAGCTTGGTTAGTGTTGATAAACCACATGTGGTATTGTGGTCAGACTTGCATTTAATGTCTATAAGACACACATTTTGGAGAGACACATTGTCTATTAGTTTATTTAAACAGTGAAAAGATATTTTCTTCCTTCGTTCTTGTAAAATACAGGGCTTTAATTAAGCCTAAAGAGTCAAGGCAAATAGCAAATTCAAAAATATATTATGTACACAGAAAACAGATTAAATTTAATGGGATATAATGGGAAATGAAAAATAAACAACATACACTGAATTGCACTCTATTCATTGCCAAATAAAATTTTCATGTACAATAAAGGCATGATTTAATATGTTACAATTTTCGCTATTTATTACATTATTACATATGTATACTTTAGTGAAAATTACCTACTGTACAATAGTACACTTACCGTTAACTACAAGTATTATTATCTTTAAGTGGTATTTTACTGGAACGTGGGCTATCTTCCAAAAGTGAAGTTGAAGTATCAACACTTTCATCAGCATCAGTAGTGTATAGTGACTGATTTCTTCTCTTAAATGTCTTTTTCCCTGCTGAGAAAGGTGTAACACATTCATTGGTACTGTTTATTTGTGATGGAGTTTCTGGAGAGAACAGTGAATTTGTATGAGACAGTTCACTGTCACAATCACTGGGAGTTACTGGTGCTGGTAATGACATTTTTGATTTCACTGGCGTCGCTATAGGACTGGGAACAGGCGCGGAGACTGTGACATCATTACAAGGTGTAATTTTATTTGGTTGTTTCATTGCTCTGCCAGTTCTAGCTGTCAGTACTTGTAATGGATCATCAATAATGATCTTTTCGCACAAGTTTACAGTTTGGGGGTTTGCTATTGGATCTGTGGGCACACCACGCCGAGAGTTCGGATCATACACTGGAGCAGTCATTACAAAATAATCCTCTTTGATTAGAAGATCTCCCATCAAATTCACTACGGTTTCTTTTTCTGCTGATGTTGGTGTGAAATCATACCTGGAATTTATAAATCATCATTTATAATTTTGTCATAGTCATATTAACAAAAACAAATTTTACAAAACACATATATTAATTATTTAACATTTGAAATACCTTTCATTGCCTCCTGGACCAGGCATATGACTGTCAACGTTTTTAACAGACATAAGATGGTTTGTATTCTTCAATACAGCTAACCATTCCACATCATATCTCAGCTTTTTGTCTCCATCATATTCTGAAGGCAGATCCAAAATTTGAAGGTGCCTGCGTTTGGGCAAACATTTGTCAAGTGCCAGGAACTTGGTTTCACCATTCTCATGCTTCACAAGGGCTGCAAAAAGGCAATGCAAATGTGCAGCAAACCAGTAGTCAGGCTTAAGCTCTTTCAGTAGTTTAGTGGCAGGAGGGCTTCCTAATTGGTTTGACTCAATGTCTTCTCTGAAAACCAATAAAACAATTTGAACATACAGTACCGGCCAATAATATATCACATACAGGTTTTTTCCAGTAGATTTATTTTTATTTTTGTAAGTGTTTTTCACACTTTCCACCTCACGACTATAGATAGTCTAGGCATAGGCCTTTACACTAGCGATGAAAAAACTGGTCATCATGTAGTAATTTTTTCATAAAGAGATTTTGCGTAAGGCATGGATTTCTTAATAAAATTCTTTTTTTTACTGCAACTATTTTAGCAATATGCTGTGTCTCCAATTGCAATTCACAATACTTGATTGCAGTATTCATCATTAAACTGTTCAAAAGTACCAAAATAATATGCTATCTACATGCGAACATGTGCCGCTTACTCTATACACGCTCATACAAAAAGTCACGAATGTGATATATTATTGGCCGGTACTGTAAGTATGCACTTTCTATTTTCTTTGTAGAATGGTTACATTCATATTTTTGATTACATAAACAAATTATCATTAAATTTATTGAGTACCATAATTTGAATTTCATTAGTAGGTATATGTATAGTTCCATTGTTATGTTGAGTAATAGGTTTGACATCCTGTTTATATCCACAGGTATTTATCAAGGGGCCAGCTACTAAATTTGATATAATAATAGGGAAACTTTTTTAAAATATTTTGTGGAATAGTTGCTATCAGATAATATATTGGAGCAGCCATTGGTAATCAAAAATACCCGAAGATGCACTCTAACCCCAGGACAATAGATGCTTGCTCGGATTTTTGTGACCACCTGGTTGCTCTGATATATCTGTTGACAACTGTATGTACCTACATATCTTAAAATAGCACAAACCTAAAAAATGGTTTTCTCCTCAATAGTTCCTCCTTATTCCCGTAATCAGTGATACCTTCCGGCCAATCATGTGAGAGCATGACATGCACCTTCTCCTTTAGCTGACTAAGACGGAAAACGTCCAGGGACCGTATGTGGTACACAGATCGTAAGGAATTTTGGTTGTAGGGCGGACATTCCCAAAGACCCTGGAGATAATCTCTTCCTTTAAAGATTCCAGACATACCTGAAATTATAAGTTTAACATTTAGTAAGTAAGTAAATATTTTAAACATAATAATTTTTGTTCATGGGTAAGCATTAGTTAGCTTTATTATTTATACCATCCTTACCATTTGTAAATAAAGCTGTATTGTATGTTATAGTTTGTATTTTAAAGGCACGGAATAAATTATTTTTCTTTTTTTCTCTACTTGAAATTTTAAGGGATTGGCATTTTCAAAATTCTACTATTTAAAGTCCACTCATTAACCAATAAATATTCCGTGTTATAATAATGTTGGCAACATGGGCGCATGCTAATTGTATTTCATTTTTATAGACATTGAAAAAAACCTAACTTGGGAAAAAAAATTAAGGGAGGTGTCATTGTCATTACCTCCAATTCTCAAGTTGCCAAAGTTGATCACTCCAGCTCTGCCCATGTAGTAAATGTTTGGAGCTACCCATCCCCCATAAGGAAGCTCTTGAAGATAATTTGATGCTTCATGGTTCCCACCAATGAATATTGTCAATACTGGGGCCTTCTTCTCACCACTATAATATCTGAAATTGTTCACAATTCAATATCAATTATTTGCTACATAGAAATACCCTATTGGTAGGTTGTAATTAATGTGAAAAGAAATGTAATACTTGTTTCTACAATTATCACATAAACATAACCTACTTATAAAATGTGCAAATGTGCTGATACTTTTCAGGCACTGCCATTGCTCGGAGATCATCTTTATTCCGCACCGATTGGAAATCACCGCAACATATTAATAAATCAATGCTTATTCCTTCTCTCGCTTGTAAAGTTTCAATGCATTCGTATATTTTTTCTAATTCGCCATGGGCGCAACCCTCGACGGCTATTTTCATATTGAAAATTAAATTTACAGCTATATTATCACACAATAGTTTATATCCTCTTCATTCAACAATGAGAAATATTAAAGACAAGATACAATTAATTGTATAAAATTGTAAATACAGAACAGCAACAAGCAAGCCAGTTTGACAAGACAAGACAACAAACCACCCAAACAGCCCAAACTGTCATACGCCACACCACAGATAACTCGACATCGGAAGATCATGTTTAATGTGTTTAATTAAATAAATGCTAAGTACCAACATAACAGTGACATACTCTGTTCAAGTATTCCTGGGTCGCGTTTTATAAAGTTACAATTTACAATTTCGCTGTTTGCCTCTCTTTCTAGCCAATATGTGCGTGCGTTAGAGAGGCAAACAGCGAAATTGTAAAAGTTACAATTTACAATTTCGCTGTTTGCCTCTCTAACGCACGTTTATAAAGTATAAAACGCGACCCTGGCAGTAAAAAAGGCGGCAAATTTTGGTTAACAACACTAAATTCGAATAAATTCAAAATAGTAGATTGTACAACAAGGGCATAAAGTGACTCATTTTTAATCGAAACATTTTTTTGGTCTGAGCTAAGCGAAGAATGGTAAAAATGGACATTTATGTTTTCGAGATTGTACGCAAAGTGTAGCGTACCTATAGCAACACCATCAAGTAGGTACATACATCACAACCCACAGAGATAGGTGGTTGGTTGGTGATCAGTGTGATCACAACCATCTGAGCAGGGTGCTTAAACAAGCATCTCTAACGCTTAATCGTCAATCGTAAGCTAAAGGCAGCTAACTGTCTTTGTCGCACTAATGAGCAAGAGTGATAGAGAGGGAAAACTACGATACGCTACTAAGCGTTAGCGATTGGCAACTTGGCTAAGCATCCTGGCCTCATTGTCATGGCGTTAGAGTGCGTGTTCAATTATTTTTGCACCATTCGTTCATATACGATCCACCGCTCCGATATATCTGACAGCAACTGTAGGTATTTGATTTTATTTTGCTAAAAAATAAAATACTTACGTTAAGTTCACGGTAGGCCAACAGTTTCTGGCGTAGCTACTATCTAATCTAAGTACCGCGAACTTGGAAATTCGTCAATTTCGAGGATTTGTTTCTGTCACTTCAACAAAGGAGTGAATTAGAATGACAGAGACAAATCCTCAAAATTTGTGGTTTTTGAAGTTCGCGATAAGGCCCCTGCGGCCCTACCGCCAACTTCGAAATCCGCAAATTTCGGGGATTTTTCCCTGTTACTCTAATGACGCCTTCGTAGGAATGACAGAGACAAATCCCCGAAATTTCCCACTAATTTTCCACCGAACACCGAAGCTCGCAAATTTCGGGTATTTTTCTCGGTCACTCTAATGACGTCTTCTTTGGAGTGACAGAGACAAATCCCCTAAATTTACGAACTTCGGTGTACGCGGTAGGGCCGCGGTATTGACAAGGCAAATCTACCGAGAGAAGTGCATGTTCAGAATTTCAATCGGACAGTCGCTTTGATTTGATTTAGAGAGGTACAATTTTATTCTTGATGTAAGTATTTAGTTCTGTAATTTTATTGGTCCAGTATGGTACCTATAGTGAAATACTCAATAGTTTCTGCCCTACTCGTACCTGCATGTTAGATACTATTTTATGCTTGCATGTGAATTTTGTCGCATGCACCAGTACCTACTGGAAATCCTAAGTTTCCTAGATAAGTTACTTATTAAGGATAGAACTCAGTAGTAAATATATACTCATTTCAGTAGTAATAAATTGACGCCAACGTTATCTAATGAATCTCGATTAATGGAAACTTAATTAAATATGTACTATTGTCTCAGCATTCTTACAAGTAGATAGGTAGGTACTTAAGGTGGATGTCCCTGTGAGATTTTCATACAAATTTGTCGACATTAACTCTGTTAATTAGTGGACTTTTTGTAATTTTGAACCTTGATAGTAAGTTGTACGTATCCCGTAGATGGCGCGTATGTAAAAAAAAGTCCAAAAAGTGGTATAGTATTTCTGAATTATCAATTTGAAAATTGATACAATTTCGCTCTTTGCCTTTGTATATGTGCGTGAATAATACTATCCATGAAAACTGACATGGAGGCAGATGACAAGGTAAGCTTAACCATATCCATCACAGATGTCACTTTAAAACTGCTAGTTAAATGACCTCACTAATTAGTAATATATTCGGTCAATAGATGGATTATTAAAAGTAAGCGTAATTCATAAAATAGGTATGTTGTTATTGTTTTTATTTTATCAAATAAAATATCCGGTAAAATTTTATCCCTCGATTCGCCAGGTCGGATCTCAAAATACAATATATCGGTCAGTATTTTTTATGAATTACAGCCAGTAGGTAGTTAGGTAGCTACTTTTGTATCTAACTATGATGCTCACTTTAATTCTCATTTAGCGTAACTTGTACAACAGTTTGGAAGAAAGGAGCACATTAATATGATAGGTACTAATTAATATCTGAGAGGTAATAAATAAAATAAGAGGCTATAAATTAATAATAATAATAAACAAATAAATATATCGGGACATCTTAAGCTTAAATTAAGGCTTGTGCTGTGGATAATAAGAAATAAGCGATGATACATATCATGTAACTACATACAGATACTTAAACACATAGATAGCCACGATCAAGGAACAAATATTTGTGATAAAAAAATACACAAAATAATGCTTTCACTGGGATTCGAACCCGGAACCTCCAGCTTCATAGATAGGGTCACAACTAACTCGGCTACCGAGGCTGACGACTTTAATTTAAATGGACGCGTAAAATACTTTTTGGTAAGTGGTCATAAAATATTTTGTTCATTTGTCACAGCAAAGTCAATGTCATCTATGAGTCAACATTTTGCAATTTTGTTCCACAAGTCAAGGCAAAAGTGTTCGTTTCGATAAAATCGATATCATAAACATGCCCACAACGATGGGCAGAACGAATAAAAATGAGTACCGAAAACACCGTTGTTCTGGGGGGAAAAGAAAAAGCGTCGAGTAGAAGCGGGGTTACTCCTTCACCATGGCACCACATAGTAAGTATCTCGCCGTAGCGAAAATTTAAAATTTGAAGCGTAATAGTTAAAACACCTATTTAATAAGTACAACTAACCTAACGGAATACCCGAGCCGCTTTTAAAGTAGTTAGAACATTTTTTCTTCTATATTTATGACACTCTCACATTTTACATTTGCCAGCTAATCTTTGTCGAATTCAAATGATTCTGTAGTAGATATACATATTATTACCTTTATTCTATTGCCAATTGCGACACGAACTTTGTCAGTTATTATTAATTTCAATAAAAAGAAACAGATAGGGAGGTATAATAAATTAAATTCACCAATGTGACTATTTCAGGAGGATAGCAGCTTGGCGGGATATTAAGACCGACCAAACTCACGAGCCTGAAACATCAGATTCCACCAATCAAACCCCAATTATTTGTTCAACTAATGCTCAGTGAGTGTTTACTACTTTTAGAGTTGTATAATTCATTATGGAATTCATATCATATGAACAGTGGTCGGATATCCCGGTGCAACACCAGGGGATACCAAGTAGAAAAGTTAATATGGATATGACCTAAATTCCCGGGTTTAGTTTGAAAAAAAAAACATAGATCTGATAGGTATACTTAAAAAGGCAGCTCAAAATGCTACAATAAACGAAATCTTTGGGCGTTTTCACAAACCGTTGTTCAAAACACTTTTTTTTAATTCGGACAAGTTTGGGCTTGTTCGACTCAGGATCACGAGCTCTTTTAATTCTGATAGGTGAAAAAAACTGTCCTACAATTTTCGTACATTTTTAATTTCTTCCATTTCGCTATCGTACATCATACAAAGTCTATAAAAAAGATAGCGTAATGGAAAAAAAAACATTTTTGGACACTGTTTTTTCCTAGTAGGATTGAAAGAGCTCATGATCCTAAGTCGAACAATCCCAAACTTGACCAAATTAAAAAAAGTGCTTTGAACAACGGTTTGTCTGCATAGGTGTGTCAAGTCTTCATGCTTAAAAATGTTTGATTTTATGTTACATACACGAGGATGTTTAATCCGTAACCAGGTATATTTTCTCTAACTTATTAATTAATGACCTCAGGAAGACCATGTACCATTCAGTGGTTATTGGATACAATTTTTCTTTAACTTTAAATTAATAAAATTTTGAGGTATCTGCGGGAGACCTCACCTAAAATCCTGATCACGGATTAAAATAATCGTGTATTATATGATATTTCTGTTTTATTTTTTTACGTTCGCAATTTCTAGAAGTGAAACCTATTGTGCCTTAGTAAAGAGCTTCTATTTTTAAAGCTAAACTCTTTTATTTAAGAATATTCATACCAAAAGGCTATTTGGTACTAAGGTCAATATTAAACAAAATTTATAACCTATCTTTTAAAATAATTGTCGAAATCGCATAATAATAAACGCTTGTATGTACATGCACTTATTTTGCGTTACAAAATATTAATAGACTTTTCTGGATGTAATTTTGTGGAATCCCGTGGTATATCCATATTAGTATAATGTTTGAGGTCATTCACCCCTTGTTGCACCGGGATATCCGACCACTGCATATGAACCTAATGTCGTCGTATTAGAGACTAACTGTAGCTTAAATAACTATGTCTAGGTACACATATATTGCAGGACAGCGAAAGTATTCAGTATGTTATAGGTGTGTAACTTGTCAATCTATAATATGTAATAGATAACAATACCCGTATACTTTTCACTTGACATATTCCAACAGTCTTTACTGTCATTAGACTTACAAAGCAATACTAAAGTTTTAGCTAAACCACTAATTGGAGTTCGAGGCCAAAGAATCTACGAAAATATTGCCACAACAATGAAATGTTCATACAATAGTAAATCCTTATTTTCTAAAAACAGACGTTGAGATATCTTATTTATTGGTAATTTTAATTCTTTAATTTATAGAAACAATATTATTTACTTATTTTCACGTAAATATAAGATATTTTAATAAAAACGGAATTATCCGCAATTATTAGTAACAAAGTTGGTATTGCGCTGGTATCACCTCATGTGTTAATAACATTTGGTACAGCAATTTAACTACACATAAATTAAAACCCTATTTCTGCATACGTTTAGAAAATTGCAGAATAATACATTGTAGCGTGCTTTATGTTCACATTTCGTATTCGTAAAATTCCTTTGACCTACAAATTTCTTTGGCAGTGCTATAGTTCTCCATTTAAATTATCATAGAGATCTAACGTTATGTTTTCTTCTGTAGGTTGTTAACAAGGTGACCCACTTGGTTCAGCCATGTTTAGCTTCGCTATACACCCCATCATCAAAAAATTAAATTCCAAATGAAATATACTAGGTGAAATCTTATAAATACTGTCTTAATAAATATGACACGCTGTCGTTTGTGTTCACTGGTAATTTTAAATTATTTACAAGAAAATGTTGTCATATCAATGTTAGTGAAGAGAAAAGAAAAGTTTTTAGGTATTTACGTGTTTTTAAGAAAATCCTAGTTGGGACTACCATATTAAACAGAAACGCGTAAAAACATTACAGAGGTAAATAATAACTTGGTTCAGCCATGTTTAGCTTCGCTATACACCCCATCATCAAAAAATTAAATTTCAAATGAAATATACTGGGTGAAATGTTATACGAGTATGTACTGTCTTAATCAATATGGCACGCTGTCGTTTGTGTTCACTGGTAATTTTAAGTTCTTTACAAGAAAATGTTGTCATATCAATGTTAGTTAAGAGAAAAGAAAAGTTTTTAGGTATTTACGTGTTTTTAAGAAAATCCTAGTTGTGACAGCCACATTAAACAGAAACGCGTAAAAACACTACAGTGGTATATAATGTTTTTATTAGGAATTATTTTAAATAAATTAATTAAATAACAAAAAGGTTGAGGAAACCTGAAAACTTTACTTGACAATGACATAAGAGACTTTGACAGATTTGACAATAACGCATCTGTCGTAGTTTCGTTGGCCTCGAACTCCAATTACTGGTATACGTATGTAATATTTTCAAATAATTTCATTCAAACTGTCCACTCAAAGATATTACCTTTTCAAATCAACCAATCACCATGTGAGACGCAATGATATAATAAGTAAAGATATGTTACACCGGCTCTAAAATTGAAGCGCGCAGATTGTGATAATTCTAACAATTGCTCTTAGTTCTACCCAGACCACCGAGAGGTGTGTACCACTGCAGAGTTCTCGCAAATCACATGAACTGCGCCCTAAAATGTCATTTTATGTTATACAATAGTGAAAACTACGAAATAAAACACAAAAATGCCCTTAACATCACACATCATGCGCAATTAAACTGAATTATATATTTTTTTCAATTTTACTATTTATTGAAAATAAATAGGACGCCATTTTGACATTTTTTGACCGGCTCCGAGAAAAAGACAAGCTTATGCTGTTTAAAATCAAGAGTAACAAAGATAAAACAATGTTTATCAATAACAACCTTGAGAATGCACGCGCAATTGTCAAATGCTAGTTGTCTCTTTTTTATTTATTAAATACGAGTATATGTATTTTACGCATTTTGAAGTATGAAGATAGGTGTATGTCAACTGTCAATAAATCGTAGGTGTATGATGTGAAGTATATATTTCGCTCATTTTGTTAGAGTATAACGTATCTTTACTTATATATCATTGGTTTGTACAAGTTATTTTCCAGTCATCCTTGTCGCACACGCATATTGGCGCGACTGGTGCGAGCAAGAGGGAAAGAATAGTAGTAGTAGTAGTAGTTGCATTTCGATGCAAGTGCAAAAAAAAAATTTTTTCCACGAAGATGAAAGTCAATCACCCGAGTTAAAAAGAAGTTTTTATACGTGTATCGAACGACTTTTCTCATAACAAGTGCCTTAAAAAGAGAAATTAACGTACGAGAAGCGTGCGCAAAGTTTACTTCTCCGCACTAGTTAGGAAAAGTAAGTTACGCAGTCAATAAAGCTAGCTCATATCACAATAATATAGGAGGCGGGGACTTGACGCTAGGTAGGTCGACTTGTGGAGGAATGCCCCATGATATTAGTATAATAAATATATTGTTTGATAACATAATATTACCGCGTGTTTTTTTTCATCGTTTGTTTTCAAATTGTTCCAGTAATATGGTTTCTAAACCAGAGCTACTTTACTTTTTATTTTAATTGCGAGAAATTAAAATATACTAATTATTCATAGGTACACAATAACACGATAATTTTAACTGTGACTCTGCTCGGTCTGAGACGCTCATTTTGAGAGGTTGCCGACAGTATGCAGCGCGCAGCGCCGTCTCACCAATGATATATAAGTAAAGATACGTTATACTCTAACAAAATGAGCGAAATAAATACTTCACACCATACTTCTACAATTTATTGATAGTTGACACTTTTCTTCCTACAATTTATTGATAGTTGACAAACACTTATCTTCATAATTCATAATGCGTAAAAGAGATGGTAAAATACATATACTCGTATTTAATAAACGAAAAAGAGACAAGATGTATCTCTTATAGTTTTTGAGATAGGTTGTTTTAACTGTATTTTTTATGATAAATTGATAGTGGTACGGAGTCCGACTCGCACTTGGTGCGTTTTTTAATTCATAATACATACATAATTATTATATACGTATAAAAATCAACTACAGGAAACAACGTATCACTTCCTAGTAAGTTTGTGTGTCTGTTGGTCCATACGGAAGAAAACGTTGATTTAAACTGAATACCTAAATTCTCAAATTTGAAGTCTTCATGACCTAAAAACTAAATAAACCTCCACGTTAATGAAATCAGAAGATCTGTTTGTCTGTTCGTCTCTGTGCCTGTTCATAGCCTGGCTGAAAGTTATAGTTTGCCTGTCGATTTGCCTGCCCACCTGTTTTTCTTTGTTTGAATGCATGATTTTTGTACATGTGACCGTTTCAATTCGTAACAGATCCCTGTAAAATACACTGAGCAAATTTGATAGTCACCTACTTACCTATGTGTAAACATAATTATTGATAGGCAAGGTTTTGTATATTTATTTTAAAATGTACTTTCTGCAAATAGGTAGGTAGTTAAAATATTTTTGGTGCTGGCCACATGGCGTGTTAAGAAATTAAAACTTGTTTGAACCCATTGAACTTAAAGATCTAGAGTATTTCCGCTGGGAAACAATTCTTATTATAATAAGCGAACTCTGATTCAGAAAATATTATTTTGCATCCGTCTGAATTTCACAACTGATTCTTGTAAAATGGTATGTAATGAGTATAAGTTGAGGGGCCGTGTGGTGACGGCAATAGAAATACATTTGTTACCACCCCAACTCTTCCCTTGGGTGCCCTAATAGTCAAATAAGGGATTCGAAGTGTCACTGACCATTATTTATTGAATATTGGATGATGGGCAACAGCTTGCCCTGCGTAGCGATTATGGGTATTTACTTCCTAATGCGTCCGTATGCTTAGGTACCTAATACGAGAGGCCTTTGTCCAGCAGTGGACTAATTATAGACTGATGATGTGATCTGAGTTTAAGTTACCGTACGAGCCCAACACTTGCCCCATTCTTGATGGTGGATGTGATAAATAAAATCACTGATCTATGGTTATGATATAATTTACTGTAAACTAACGCATGAAGAGTATCAGCTACGGACGTATAAACGTTAACGAATAAAGTAATTAAAATAAGTGTATTAAGTCAGCGTGATCGTGGGTACAGTAATTATATTTAATGCTGTCGGGGGGATGTGCAGTGCTTGCAATGTACAGTTACTATAACTTTTCTTATGACATACATAAAGAATTACCACATGACTTGATGCCCACCTGACGGTGTGTTTATTTTGTAAAGTTTCAAAATCATTGTTTGTATGTCTGTCTGTCTCTCTGTCTGTTTAGGGCTCCCTCTACATGGCATTTTTTTTTCGAAACGCTTATGTTATAAGAGACTTGGCATAATCAATTTTTGTAAACAATATTTAGAATATTACTTTGCCAGAAACTATTTTGGCATATTGTTATTTAGGTCATGTGTTATTTCGCAGAAATTGGATGTCCATATTTTTGGCATAGGTACATAGTTATACACGGTGTTACGCGAGCACTGCCAAAGGTTTTAACTATGCATTCTAGACATCAAAATAAACACAAAATATTATGAGACCTTATGTCAATTCCACCAAAAAAAATTTTTTTTTCTTTTTTTTAGGCCGATTTGAATACTTTTTAACATTTCCAGTACTTTTTATCATAACAACAATTTGTTTAAATTATTTATTTCAATTGTTTTTTTAGGTACAGGTTATTTCGTCAAGTCTATTCGTATTTTTTGATTGTCAGGCAAAAGGTGTGGTAATATTAGAACACATTGTGGTAGCATTGTAATTCAAAAGAAGTTAAATGACGAGTTACGTCGAAAAACTTATTTCGAAAAAAGGTTGATTATCTCTGAAACCAAGCCGAATCCAGGAAATTTTATATAACATTAAAGACTCTAAATATGGTCAGGAATCCAGCATTAAAATCTTTCGGAATGCTGACGTAACACCGTGTATACAACTCTCCGAAACGTACTTCACATACATATATTTTACGTTAGGCAGAAATGCATTATCTATTATGGTAGATTGGGTTTGGTACATATACTTATTATAACGATATGTAATAAGACAATGTTAAGAAAAAGATGAGGTGATTGGTTGGTTAGGTTAGAACAACGATCTTGACTACCGTTCATTATTGCTGTGGCAAACTGGGTAAGGTTAGACTAGAACAATTGCGATCTCATTAGGAACTCACTGCTACGACAAAGTGGGTTAGGTTAGAACTGCCATCTCATTATTAAGTCACTGCTATATCAAAGTACGTTAGGTTACGTTAGAACTGGGTAGGACAAAGTGGGTTAGGTTAGGTTAGAACTGCCATCTCATTAGTAAGTCACTACTATATTAAAGTACGTTAGGTTAGGTTAGAACTGCCATCTCATTAGTAAGTCACTACTGTATCAAAGTACGTTAGGTTAGGTTAGTACTGGGCAGGACAAAGTGGGTTAGGTAAGGCATCGGTCTCACCGCGAGCTACTAAGCTATGAACTATCGGCTACAAACACGAACAAAAGATACGCACTCCCGTGTAAATATAAAATATTTTAAAATAAAAATAAAACCGCCTTCAAAAATTCGCCCAAACTAAAAAGTCAAAAATAATTTCAGTTCCTACTTCTTAGGATTTCCTACACAAACCTTTAAACCTTTTACCTTATTCATTGAAATAAAATATTATGGCTAGGTACCCTACAGATTTCTTAGAAGTCGGTGCCAAGCCAATTTTTTGCTTTTTAGTAGTGTAAAATCGTTATTTAGTATGCTCTAAATACTTATAATTAGAATGTACTGCACTGTAATAGGCCAGAAAACCTGAACTGGATACCTTAAATATTCAAAGAATTATCCCATTATGAAGGAGATATACATTGTATCATCAGCAAGTATGAATAATTTCAAAGATTATAGGTAACAGCCTTAGCATGCCTATATTATTTAAAGAATCACTTACCGCTAACCAACATGTCATAACTACTAAGCAAACACTTAAATAGATATATTCAAAGAATTATCCTCCAACTCCTAATAGTTAAGGAGTTATACCTTTCGTCATCAGCTCACCAACATGAGACTATGACCACCTAAATGCAAATACTCAAATAGCTTCCAAAATACATGAACTGTGTTATATTTAAAGAATTATCCCCCAACTCCTAATTTCTAAGGAGTTGTACCTTTCATCATCAGCTCACCGACATGAAAGGATGACCACCTAAACGCAAATACTCGAATAGCTTCCAAAATACATGAAATATGTTATATTTAAGTAATTGTCTCCCAACTCCTAATCTCTAAGGAGTTGTACCTTTCATCATCAGCTCACCAACATGAAAGGATGACCACCTAAAGGCAAATACTCAAATAGCTTCCAAAATACACGAAATATGTTATACTTAAAGAATTATCCCCCAACTCCTAATTGCTAAGGAGTTGTACCTTCCATCATCAGATCACCAACGTAAAAGTTCATGACTAGACGCAAATATTTGAATAGTCTTCGAAAATAAATGAAAAATGTCATGTGTGCCTACAACATTTGAAGAGTTCCCTCGATTTCTCCAGGATCCCATCATCAGATCTGGATTCGGTGACAATGCGACCAACTAGAAGGTATACCCATTCAAACGAAAAAAAAATTTTTCAAATCGGTCCACGCGTCTTTGAGTAATCGGGGAACATACATTAAAAAAAAAAAAAAGTTTTCGACGAATTGTAAACCTCCTCCTTTTTGAAGTCGGTTAAAAAGAGAGTGTATCTTTTATTTACACGGGAGTGCGTATCTTTTGTTCGTGTTTTTTAACCGATAGCTCGCGGTGAGACCAGTGCCTTAGGTTAGAACTGCCACCTTATTAGTAAGTCACTACTATATCAATGTAAGTACGTTAGGTTAGGTTACAATTGCGACCTTATCAGCAATTGACTGTTATGACAAAGTGGTTTAGGTTAGGATACAACTGCGACCTCAGCAAGTCAGCAGTAATTCACTGCTATGGCAAAGTGGCTTCGGTTAGGTTAGGTTAGAATTGCGACCTTGTTAGATTAAATTATGCTCAATTAGTAAGTCTACAGTAGAGTAAATTGTATTTCCATTTCAACAATTATAAAGAAAAAGAAATGTATTTTCCTTTACTGTCATGGCAAAAAAACTCGACAAGAAAACGTTATGCATATCTTGCACGGGAAAGAGAGGGCTGGGAGATACTCCAACGACAAGTGAATAACTCTGTGATGATGATGATGAAGGTGACCGTCTGTTCATTATAAGAAAAAGATTTGGGAGTTCAACCCACAGTCCCTTATATTCCAGTATGTGTGTCTATTTGTCCGTCCGTGGCTAAGCTCGGCGATCGTTAAGGTGCATGCAGGCCAAAAGAGCATTCGCTGTTCTAACCCCCAACTCTACGAAATTCGATCGTTACACGAAACGAGATTCGTTGATTTCGTAGAGTGGGGGATAGAACAGCGAATGCTCTTTTGGTCTGCATGCACCTTTAGTATCAACTAGAAAGCTTAAATGTGGCATGTACATGTATATTTTTATACCACCGACAGAACGATGAAAAAAATTAAATTTTACGGTAAGTATCTATAGAGGACACGTAAAATGATGATGTTTTATTTGCACTTTCACCTTATGGTATGTGGTGTCTTTAGGTATGTGACCTTGTCATCAAAAGCGGTTGTTTATGCAATATAGAAATAGATAAAAATCTCTTGAAAACTCCAAATAATTGTGCCAGGGAGACACTAAACTTATTGTTAGAATAATATTTAACATATATTATTGTGAAAACACAAATCAAATTATTTATTAACTAAATATTTTGATTTGTACTTTTTATTTTTCTCCAGTAGTCACACTACTTAATACTATATAAATTATAAATATTAAATGTCATATACCAAAGAGGGCACTCGGAGTTGATTTGACATCGATAAATGTTATGTTGGCTTTTTAGTATTATCTTGGTATGCAGTTGGGTTCCGTGTCATAAGATAGGCCTGATGATGAAATTGGACGAAGTTCGAGGGAACTCGGAGTAGGTTTGAGACAATGATATCCTACGATGACTTTATAGGATGAGCAGTTAGGTCAAATACCACAAGATAGGCCTGATGATGAACTTGGAGGAAATGCGAGGGAACTCGGAGAGGTCTTGAGATAGTTGTACGTTGTATTGGCTTTTTAGTATCCTCTTAGTGAGCAGTTAGGTCCAGTACCACAAGATGGACTTGATGATGAATTGGCTTGAGCTTGGCTTGGCTTCAGATAATAATATGCTATGTTGGCTTTTTAGGATTAGCAGTTAGGTCAAATACCACAAGATAGGCCTGATGATGAACTTCGAGTAAGTGCGAGGGAACTCGGAGTTGGTTTGAGATAATGATATGTTCTGTTGGCTTTTTAGGATCCTCTTGGTGAGCATGTGTCAAATATCACAAAATAGGCCTGATGATGAATTTGGAGTAAGTGCGAGGGAACTTGGAGTTGGTTAAGGATAATGATATGTTGTGTTGGCTTTTGAGGATTAGCATTTGGGTCAAATACCACAAGATGGGTCTGGTGATGAACTTGAAGGAAGTTCGAGGGAACTCGGAGTTGGTTTCAGATAATGATATGCTATGTTGGCTTTTTAGGATTAGCAGTTGGGTCAAATACCACAAGATAGGCCTGATGATGAAGTTGGAGGAAGTGCGAGGGAACTCGAAGCTGGTTAAAATCATCATCAATATTATCGAAGCAGATGTTAAAACTAACATGAAAATGTTTATCACAATATGTAACTATTATGTAGATGACACGTGTAACAATGATAAAATGGTGTTAAAAAAGTGATATTTCTTGGACGTGAGAAAAACAATAGTTTCCTTGGGTTGCGTTGTTCTGTTCCGTTAGAGTTGGAGATGTGCTATAATTACTTATTCTGTGGTGAAAGTGAGTCTGTTATTTATATACTAACTTAGAAATTAGTAAATGTGTATTGTACAGGTTAAAGTATATATTCATTTGTTACTTAAGTACCAACTAGTTAATCTGCCATATCTGAGGCAGCCCTGTTGCGTGATTGTGCGAGTTGCGCGTATACAAACATACCCGTACGCACACATAGGCACAGACAAATGTCAGATTTAGTTTTTGTATGCCGTATCCACCCTGTGACATAATTGTATAATTTGGCATGTAATTCAGGATAATATTTTTCCACAGCTCCATTTCGTCACAGGTTTTTTTTCTTCGTGGCATTTTTAAATCACTCGGCAATAATTATTTTGTGAAAAGAGTTATCGGTATGGTTAAATTAATCGACATCCTTTCCAATAAGCGACAATACCAAATAGCAAAATTGGCTAAGCAGGTATACCCACTAAAGTTAAGTATGGAGGGTAGGTATTAGAAATGAGAAATAAATAATGTTGATAAATTTAAACCTTATCCCCTGATCTGTGTAGGCGTCCTGAAAGGACGTCTGTCACCAATGTAATTGAAATTTGAATTTTATTTTCAAGGTTTATTTTCCAGTAATAGGTACTTTTTTTGACAGACCACATATACATATGACCACATATATATATATATATATGTGTATATATATGTATATATACATGGGTTACTTTTTCACCAGTACAAAAAATCAACATACGTAATAGTAGTCCAAGTTACAGAATACTAGCATTTTTTGTTAGTAGGTACAAAAAAACTGAAATACCAATGTTTTAACTTATCCGCAAACCTAACAGGAAATTTGGACGCATTGCGCATTATCAATGTGCATAACTAGCAAAACACATGAACTGGCAACTATTTATTTAAAACGTCATCGCACGCGGCATGGCGGGTTGTAAAAGCGGCGGCGGTAATGTGCATCGGGTATCAACTTATCATTATGACTTGGCAAAAATATCTTACTAGATCCCAAATCCTCCGTCTTACTTGCACGGGCTTAGGACCGTCAAAATAAAGAATTTTTCTGTGTGTTAAATTTGTCGAATGTTTTAAATTATGTCGGGGAAACGTGATAAAATTACAAAGTAGCACAGAAACTTTCTTTATTGAGGCGTATTTCAAAATTTTAAATCAACTTTATCTACACAAATATCGTTAAGTGCTCTAAAATGCGTCCAGAAACAATAGACAATGACCAGCATTACCCACCATCAGAACTCGGCACATACATAAAGTTAACATTATATACGATTTTTCCGGAGGTTATGAGTTTTAAATTTGGAACAGCTGTCAGATTCAAGTGGGGTGCCTATTCTGGTATCTATAAATATTCAGCCAGTCATCAACACAATAAGTTAATTCAGTATATTTTTTAGTAACAATCGGACGATATTTTCATATCGAGTGACAAGAATAGGGACATCATTCGGTAGTCTATGATTTAAAAAAAATACAGAAATTCAAATCGGGGCCATTCCTGCCTTTTGTAAGGCAGGAATGGTCCCGTGTAAGGCAATAAGCCTTACAAGTGAAAAATTGTGAAAAGTTGTAAATACTTTGGGATAATATTGATAATTATTTGATAATGAGTGGCAGTGACTTGGATAACGATATGAGCACTCCGCTGGACATACTCAATGCAGCTATGACAGCAACTAACAACCTGTTGCCGCAAAAGTCGAGAGCCAAGTATGAGAAGGCTCTGTTTCTGAACGCATCTTAGAGCACTTATGATATGTGTGTAGATAAAGTAGTGTATGCAACTATACGTAATCAGGCATTACGTACAGTTGCATAAACTACTATTATGTACAATGATTGGAATCAAAAAAACATACCTAATTAATGGAGTCCATTTCTCATGTTTATTAATTAATTTACATGAATGTTTCCTTCGATATTTCCCATCACAAGTTTTCACTTTTAAGTTCATCAAAATGCTCTTATTATTGGACTTGGGCCTCTTCAACGTATACTCGCCGTTTCACCTCACCCCACAAAAAAAGTCACACGGGGTCAAATCTGTTGACCTGGCTGGTCATAACACTGGCATTTTCCAGGCGGGGCACACTTTGTTCAGCGTTAGAGTTTACTCTATACATAAAGCATTTTATCACGCTCACATGTTGCTCCAGTACATCATGAATCAAGCGCCGAGCGCCTACTTTACGTATCGAGTAAACGCTAACTTAATCGTTACTTGCCAAATCATGACACTTGCCTTTTTCTTTGGCTTGTTAATCTCACAACCATACTTATATTTATACAATCATATTTTTTCAGTTGAATATTGAAATACAGTTGAAGATTGGGAAGATACTTCAGCGGAAAGAACCTAATGAAAATGTAACGGAACACGTTTCAAGAAAATGGTATTGAACTTGGTGACAAGAAACATTCATATATTTGTAATTAAGTATAATGTTTATATACTATTTAATTTTCGACATTATTATGAGCTGTGTTTTGCCGAATAAATATTGTTACTGAATACAAGTGATGAAAGTGAGCATTTTCTACATGAGTGTCGGTGATCGAAACCGACAAGAGTTAAAGAGGTCTACATTTCAACACCAACATCAAACTATGTTATGCGAATGCATTATGCGAGAAAATATCTGCATACAGTACCAACCAGACTGTGCAGAAAAATAGGGGAGAGTGGGGTACAGTGAATAAAGGTGCACTGTGAATATTTTGCATTAGCTTTATTTATCGCTTTAATAATCCGGTATTCTTTTTTCACGAATTTGCTCATCTGTGTGATACTAATATTGGAGTAACTAAATAACGGAAGATACTTTCAATTATACCTGAAAAGTCTTGTTCTTGGTTTTTTTACCTCAAACTAGGAACTGTTCTGTGATTTTTGATTGAAGAGGTAACTTTAGTTCACTTTTTTATAATGAAAATGATTTTAAAGCTATATGTAAATTATATACTTGTGCTGGAAAATGTGTCCTCTAAGGAATAGGTGGGACAATAAGGTATCTAGAAAATTACAAATAAAAATAACACCACTACAACATTTGTAAAAAAAAAGGGATCCACTGTACCCCACTCTCCTCTACTATGAAAATTCAGTCTTGCACTCGCGCAGAAAAATATCACATTCTGTGGAGTGAAGTTCAGGTAGAGTTCTTATGAAAACTGTCACCACTCTTAGTAACCTCGTATGTCACTATTGAATCGGAACTGAGATACGTACGCACTATAGGAGTATCTTAAAGTCCGTTGGCTCAACTGCTACTTTTATTCCTATGTAAAATAAGAGTGACAGCTGGTAACCACAGTTACCAAAAGCTATTGAGTGGCTATTATGGATCGAATATTCGCTGTGTCGAAAATCGTAGAAATAATGTATCCTAAAATCAAAATTAATGTTTCGATTGGACAATCGACGTATATTTGTGACCGAGATTGTCATCCCATAATCTCGGTCACAAATATACGTTGGCTCGACTGCTACCGGCTCGAATATTCG
>JALPQI010031689.1:0-37333 GCA_025490895.1 Thaumatotibia leucotreta | reverse complement strand
AGTTGAAGATTGGGAAGATACTTCAGCGGAAAGAACCTAATGAAAATGTAACGGAACACGTTTCAAGAAAATGGTATTGAACTTGGTGACAAGAAACATTCATATATTTGTAATTAAGTATAATGTTTATATACTATTTAATTTTCGACATTATTATGAGCTGTGTTTTGCCGAATAAATATTGTTACTGAATACAAGTGATGAAAGTGAGCATTTTCTACATGAGTGTCGGTGATCGAAACCGACAAGAGTTAAAGAGGTCTACATTTCAACACCAACATCAAACTATGTTATGCGAATGCATTATGCGAGAAAATATCTGCATACAGTACCAACCAGACTGTGCAGAAAAATAGGGGAGAGTGGGGGTACAGTGAATAAAGGTGCACTGTGAATATTTTGCATTAGCTTTATTTATCGCTTTAATAATCCGGTATTCTTTTTTCACGAATTTGCTCATCTGTGTGATACTAATATTGGAGTAACTAAATAACGGAAGATACTTTCAATTATACCTGAAAAGTCTTGTTCTTGGTTTTTTTACCTCAAACTAGGAACTGTTCTGTGATTTTTGATTGAAGAGGTAACTTTAGTTCACTTTTTTATAATGAAAATGATTTTAAAGCTATATGTAAATTATATACTTGTGCTGGAAAATGTGTCCTCTAAGGAATAGGTGGGACAATAAGGTATCTAGAAAATTACAAATAAAAATAACACCACTACAACATTTGTAAAAAAAAAAGGGATCCACTGTACCCCACTCTCCTCTACTATGAAAATTCAGTCTTGCACTCGCGCAGAAAAATATCACATTCTGTGGAGTGAAGTTCAGGTAGATGTTCTTATGAAAACTGTCACCACTCTTAGTAACCTCGTATGTCACTATTGAATCGGAACTGAGATACGTACGCACTATAGGAGTATCTTAAAGTCCGTTGGCTCAACTGCTACTTTTATTCCTATGTAAAATAAGAGTGACAGCTGGTAACCACAGTTACCAAAAGCTATTGAGTGGCTATTATGGATCGAATATTCGCTGTGTCGAAAATCGTAGAAATAATGTATCCTAAAATCAAAATTAATGTTTCGATTGGACAATCGACGTATATTTGTGACCGAGATTGTCATCCCATAATCTCGGTCACAAATATACGTTGGCTCGACTGCTACCGGCTCGAATATTCGCTGGGTCGAAAAGTGTATAAACGAGACCATAATTGTAATTGGTTACCGGCGCAAACATCACTGTTGAAATAAGAAATCGAACTTTACGATTAAGTAACAACACTAATTAGCTTGCGTATAACTAGGCTCGGCTACTATAGCAACGGTGTAAACTGTAATGTCGTTATGAAAAATTCTCTCAAATATACAAATGCGTTTTCGAAACTTTCATCCTTTTATTTAATTTAGTTTATCAGGTTATGGGCCGTGTGCCACCTGATTTTTTCCAAAAAGTAGTGGCGTATTAGTTAAAAGTGGTGAAGCGAATAATTTGTTTACGCATTCTGGTATAAATATTAAATTCGGCCGGCGGTCGAGTTCCAACAAAAGACAGTCAGTTTTTCTTTATCGGCGAAAATGTCCTCGGGTAATACGATGGCTCTGATTGAGAAACTGACGGGAAGGGATAACTATCCTTCGTGGAAATTCGCTGTTCAAACATACCTTGAGCACGAAGATTTGTGGAACTGTGTAACCGCATCTGGACCCGTCGATCCGAAACTGGATACGAAAGCTAAGTCGAAAATTATTTTACTAGTTAATCCTATAAACTTCGTACACATCCAAGAAGCAACGAGTGCAAAAGAAGTGTGGAATAACTTAGCTAAAGCTTTCGATGATAAGGGGTTGACTCGCCGAGTTGGTCTTTTGAGAGATTTGATAACCACGACGCTCGAAAGTTGTCAGAATGTTGAGGATTATGTCAACAAGATAATGTCGACGGCACATAAATTACGAAACATTGGGTTTCACGTAGATGACGAATGGTTGGGCACTCTTTTGCTCGCTGGTCTACCTGAAGTGTATCAACCAATGATTATGGCCCTCGAAAGCTCCGGTACGGCAGTCACAGCCGATTCTGTGAAGACTAAGCTTCTTCAGGACGTGAGGAACTCCGAGTCTACTGCATTATATGTCAATCGAAATAAAACATATCCGACGCAGTCTGCTGAACAAGCTTCTGATAAGACAAATAAGACAATTAGAGGTCCAAGGTGCTTTGCGTGCAACAAAATTGGTCACGTCAAGAAATATTGTCGTTTTAAGAAAGAGAAGGCACAGAAGTGGAATGAGAGCACCGGTTATGTTGCTGTCTTCTCTGCGACTGACACAAACAATGATCATGGCTGGTATGTGGATTCTGCTGCGTCTATGCATTTAACGATGCACCGAGACTGGCTTTATGATGAGACTCCACCTCCGGTCAGTACTATCAGGGTTGCTGATGACAAGAAACTGTCTGTGAAGGCGTGTGGTGACGTAGACCTGAATGTGATGAACAAGGATGGTGGGGTGAATAAAATAAAGATAAAGAACGTGTTATATGTTCCAGAGCTTGCCACCAACCTGCTCTCAGTAAGCCAGATCATTAAAAAAGGATGCCAGGTGAATTTTGACACAGAAGGCTGCAAGATTGTCAATAGAAACAATGAAACAGTGGCAGCGGCTAAGACAATAAATAATATGTACAGATTGAATACGTACAGGGAGCCGGGCATTCCGGCATATTTATCTGCGTGAAAAGAAAATGATAGTTAAGTATTTACGGGAACTGGCACCAAAGGATGGCACATCATAATTTTGAAGATATAAAGAAAATACCAAAAGTTACCACTGAGGTGCAACTAATAAATAAAGAGAAAGTTATTTGTGTTACGTGTTTAGAAGGAAAACAGTCCAGAAATCCTTTTCTTTTACCTTCTCAAGGTTCCCGAGCTCAAGCCAAGCTAGAACTGATACACTCGGATGTCTGTGGACCCATGGAGGTACCATCTCTTGGAGGAGGTCGCTACTTTGTCACTTTCGTTAACGATTTCTCCAGGAAAGTATATGTTTATATAATAAGTAAGAAATCTGACGTGTTCGATAAATTTGAGGAATTTAAAGCCTCGGTTGACAGCCAGCTTGGTTTAAGCATCAAGACTGGAAGAGAAGTGGAGTGGTAAGAAACTTGATATTACTCATATGAGAGTCTTCGGTTGTGAAGTAATGGTCCATACTCCGAAAGAAAAAGCCAAGAAATGGGATGCAAAGGCAAGTAAAATGATTTTTATTGGTTTTAGTACAGAGACCAAAGGATACAAATGTTTTGATCCAAAGACAAATAGAGTTGCGATCAGTAGAGATGTGATATTTCTTGAAAGTACGGTCAAAAGAGATTATGTCATGATACCATTATCAAAGTCAGCTCAAGATACCATTTCGAATGAAGCTAGTTGTAGTTCATCTAATAATGATAGCACAGAGGAGAGTTCATTAGATCAGAGTGTGTCAACTTTGAAAAATGACACAAGTGATGACTCTTATTATTCAGAAGAAGGATCTGTCTATGAGCCTGATATACCATTAGATGAAACTGAACAGATACGAACCATAATGACGAGATCTAAACAAAAGATAGCTGATATGGAGAATGATAATAAAATATGTATATGTGTGAATGAAGTTTCAGATCAGCAGGATGTCCCATAGACATACAAGGAAGCAATATGCCCAGAGAATGTGGATGCAGAAAAATGGAAACATTCGATTCGAGAAGAGTTGAGAGCGCATGAGGAGAATAAGACTTGGCATTTGATCGAAAAACCTGAAGGTGTGCGGTTAATTGGCTGCAAATGGGTTATCAGAATAAAAAAATGAACCATCTGGACCCCGATATAAGTCGAGATTATGTGCCAAAGGATGTGGTCAAAAACAAGGCGTTGACTACAATGAAGTGTATGCTCCCACGGTCAGGTATGACTCAGTTCGGATTTTACTTTCATAGGCTGCTCAACATAACTTAGAAATTGTTCAGTTTGACGTGAAAACTGCATTCTTGTATGGAGACGTGAAGGAAGACATTTACATGAATCTGGTATGTAAACTTGATCGTTCACTCTATGGTTTGAAACAAGCACCCAGGTGCTGGAATCAAAAGTTTGATAGTTTACTAAAGAAGTTTGGTTTCACAAACAGTCATGCAGATAGGTGTGTTGTCTTGCTACTGTATGTCGATGATGGGCTATTTATGTCAAAGTCGAAAGATTTCACTGAAGAAAGTAATCACTGAGTTGAAAGAACTTTGAAATAAAACTGTGTGATCCTAAGAATTATGTGGGGTCACAAATTGAAAGGTCTGATGGACGTATTTTCATACATCAGTCTAAATATATTGAGCGATTGTTGTGTAAATTTCATATGCAATTTGAATTATGTTTGTATTTGTAGGCACTAAAGAACAATACGCTGATGTCTTTACTAAAGCACTCCCTAGAGACAAGTTTCAGTATTTTAGAGATAAAATTGGTGTTCCGAAACTAAAATAGTCTAAAATACTATGTGTTAGTAAAGCATGTAGAAGTTCATTTGATTTAGGTGAGAGTTGTTTGTGTTTCTACATACAAGGTGTAGGTACTTGTAACTGATTTATATAACGTGTTAGATATCTATACATGGTGTATGTGTCACAAATTTTTTTGATCATTTGAGAATTACTATACACCGTGTTCTTGTTGATTTTAAAGTTTAATGTTACTATTCTGTTATACACCGTGTCCTTGTTTGTTGTTTGTAAAGTTCAAATTTGGTGAGAGTGTTGAAATAAGAAATCGAACTTTACGATTAAGTAACAACACTAATTAGCTTGCGTATAACTAGGCTCGGCTACTATAGCAACGGTGTAAACTGTAATGTCGTTATGAAAAATTCTCTCAAATATACAAATGCGTTTTCGCAACTTTCATCCTTTTATTTAATTTAGTTTATCAATCACACTTGTAAACAAAATGTAAAAATTGTCTCACTTGTACTCTGTTTGGTTAGGTATTTTAAAAAGGTAAAAAATCTTGCACTATCTTTTTATTGAAAAATGTATTTAAAAATCCAAACTAGGTACTTAATGAATCAAAACAATGTAAATCACTGTATTCCTTTGTTATATTACGTATATTTGGTAAAACTTATTTTCTATTTGTAGTTTTCAATAAAAAGATACTGCAAGATTGTTTACCTTTTTTTAAATATTCAACCAAACCGAGTATAGAATATAGAGCAAGAATATATTATGTATACAGGGTGTGGCCTGTAATAGGAGCAAAAAATGAAACGGTACACTAATAACCCAATAAATAGTCATAATTTAATAGTTAAAACTTAAAAAAAAAAATTTTTTTCCAAAAAAAAAACAATTTTTTTCCCGTTTCTTATGTACTTTTACTGCAGTCGACTTATA
Source organism: Thaumatotibia leucotreta (assembly GCA_025490895.1). NCBI lineage: Eukaryota > Metazoa > Arthropoda > Insecta > Lepidoptera > Tortricidae > Thaumatotibia > Thaumatotibia leucotreta. The sequence goes on along the minus strand of JALPQI010031689.1, from coordinate 31,893 downwards.
CCAAAAAAGTTAAATCGGTGTAACACAAAAAAAAAAATTTTTTTTGCTATACCAGTTAAAAAACCATGAGTTCAAAAAAACTTTTTAGCTCATTTAGTTTTATGTCCACTGAACTACCAATATGTTTAATCATTAATAAGGTACAATGTTGTGATACCTAGATACATCACTCATAGGTCGTAACTTTAACATACTGTTTCTCCTTAATGAATAACTTTAAAACACTGGGACCTTTTGCGAATAACTAGAGGCAGTCAGAGGAGTCTTCCATTTGATTTTTTGCTCCTGTTACAGGCCACACCCTGTATAAAAACTATAATATGTATGTGTCAACCATTCGGCAACCCATTATCTCGATTACATCGTTAATAGTAGCCCCAAACTTTGGTATTAGGTACTATTCGCCATCTATTTACTGAAGTATTCCTACATGGATATAAAACAATTTGTACATAGCACAGACGTTGATACAAGAACAGACGAGGCGATGAACTTTCGATACTCAACAGATTGAAACCTATGTTTAAGCTATGCATATATTTAGGCCACCAATATTTAAATTTTGCGAATATTAGTTCTCAGCAGAAGAGTACAGAAGAGTAGGTAGGTACTGTAGCCGTGCCATGAGCTGGAAAGTAAAGGATACGTAATTACGTAAGGTTTTACTCGATACGTGCATTCTATCGTGCTCGCGCTTACAAATAGGAGCGAGCGCGATGGCCTGCTCAACGTATTTAATAAAACCTAATATTACCGATACTTGTAAAGTCATGGTACGGCTACTGTTTATTATATTTACTGTATCGTTGGCCAGTAAGTTAGGGTTTTCGATCTTTTGCAGGCAACGCTATATAGGCGTGTGGTCCAAACAGCTGTCAGATTCATAGGCACTGAACATAAAATATCGAAATTCTAATTGTATTTGGAGGTAACCGTTATAATGGCGGGACCGGATCCTGAATTCGATCGATTCATATTGCATTATTTAGTACTGAATTTGTACTATTTAGTACCTGTTGTAAAAAAAATTGTACCTCTTCTATTTCAAAGTTATATTCAATCAGTCTGGTCCCGCCATTATAACGTTATAATGGCGGAACCAAATCCTGAATTCGATCGATTCATATTGCATTATTTATTTAGTACTGAATTTGTACTTTTTGGTACCTGTTGTAAAAAAAATTAGTACCTCTTCCATTTCAAAATTATACTTCAAACAGTCTGGTCCCGCCATTATAACGTTATAATGGTGGGACCAGGTCCTGAATTCTGTCCATATTCTGTCGATTCATATTGCATTATTTAGTACTGAATTAGTACTATTTGGTATTGATACCTCTTGTAAAAAAAATTAGTACCTCTTCCATTTTAAAATTATATTTCAAATAGTCTGCTTCAAATGATCTGGCGGAACCAGACTATTTCAAATGTAATTTTGGAATGAAAGAAGTACAATTTTTTTTACAACAGGTACCAAATAGTACAAATTCAGTAAGTACTAAATAATGCAATATGAATCGACAGAATATGGACAGAATTCAGGACCTGGTTCCGCCATTATAACGTTTTAATGGCGGGACCAGACTATTTGAAGTATAATTTCGAAATGTCTCGCCATTATCGTTATAATTACATTTGGATCGTTACATTTGGAGTTTATTAATTTCATAAATGTATGACGACTAGAAAACGGTCGCCGAACTGAAGATTGGGCCCTAAAACAGGAACTCAAAATGACTGACACTAAACAAAATTACTAGAACTTTGTTCATTTCATCCTTTAGTAGATTGGCTACCAAACCAGCTTCGAAATGGGATTAAAATCCCAATAGGTAACTGGCTTTAAATCGGGACTTATCATTACCGGTTTGTAATCAGGTTTGTACCAAATCTAGATACGAGATGGGAAAGTTAGTCCCATTTCATCCTACCAGACGGGAAACTATAATTCCCATTTGGCAGCCAGCTATCAAATCCGAATACCAAACGGTAAGTACTAAAGGCATTTCATGGGAATTGACTCGGAAACGTTTATTTATTTTAGAAAACATTATTCCTTATGTAATGGTTTTAAGAATAAATAAACCACAAAATATATAGAAAATTCAATTCGCGTATTTATTTTGACAGTTTGTTGGTCCTTACGCCATATCACCGCCCCAGTGTCAGAAAAAATATTAAAAACCCTCACTGAGGAAGCGGCAGTGTGAACAGCCAACGATCATCTACATATATATATAGGTATATTTGTTAATTTTACTGACATAGGATCTATATCTACTCTTTGTTTAGTGAGCGAGAAAAAAGTCGACAAATCATCCCTTACTCGCCTCCTGTGGAACCAGTAGCCGTACCATGAGCTGCCCCTGCGTTATTAACGCGGACTTACATAGGTGCTTTCTATACGGGTGGCTCGCCCCAAGACGCGATTACGGCCGGGATGGAAAGTAAGTCCGCGTTAAAAACGCAGCGGCAGCTTATGGTAAGCACACAGTGCCTGAAAGTATCCTTTCCCTCTCTAGTACGTTTTGTAGATACTAGGTTCAAGAAGTACCCACCTACCTACCTTCAAAAATTTATAATAATACATTCTGTTGCAATGCTATCAGACAAACATCTACAGCTAGGAAAACAGCCACTATGAACCATTTGACCATTGCCGTCGGCTATACTAAATAGGTGGCCAAGAAACAAATACCTACATTCCCGTGAGGTTGGAATACAGAGTCCCTCTAGAAGGTTTTTAAATGTTTCAGAGCGGTCGATAATAGTACATTGTGCATCTAGGGAGGTAAGTACAGTATCACTAACGAGAGTGTTAGAAGCCCGACGCCGTAGGCGGAGGGCTTTTGATGACTCGAGTTAGTAGGTATGCCTCTTACCGATTGTGATGCATACAATGTTTTTTTATAACACTTGCAGACAAAGAATATGTTATGAGACGAAATATTGGTATTCCCTAAGGAATTTCGCTTTTCTATTACTCCCACTGCAATATGCACAAGCAATGGCGCGCTTAGAAAGCAAATGTGATGAAAAATGTTGAAACCGCGTAAAATAGTAGGTATTAGCTACTGTAACATGCCTAGGTAGTAGGTACTTCTGAAACATGAACTAAACTCTAGGGGGTCTAACTACACTGCATCCTAATACTCCTGAAACCTCTCTGACAACGGAAATACAGCACCTTGTTTATATGGTATAAAGCATCCGAAAATTGAGCGTCCAGCTGTTCGCCTGTGTCTGGAAAATCTTCGTTGCGTTTGTTTTTAAGTAAGTACTCGTACCTAACCTACTTTTAATTGATATCGGACAATCTAATTAGCATGTTATGGGATGGTAGGCGAAAATGTAGGTAAACTTAGACAGGATAACACTATCCTTACATATTATGTAATGTAAAATGTTAGTTGGAGACTAACATAGTAGGTATGTAGGCTAACATTTAGTAATATAAATGTTACTCCAACAAGGTCTAAAATCTAAATGTCCGATAAACCACTAGTACATCATCAGTATCGTAGTTGGTAATAAAGCAAGTCGGCAAATGTCCATCAGATCATTCAATTTGGTCTACTACTACGTGTCTAATGAATATATTTCTTCAATCTTCTAACTCCATAGAACTACCCAAAATACCTACACATTTTATTACTTATTATACTTGAGGCCCTAGCACATCTTGTACAACAATATTGGCAGCAATTTGTGACCTGCTCGCAACTTCTCATCTCTTTTGAATCAATGTAATCAAAAAGGGACGGGTAGCCGCGACAAGGTTCCTGTCATGCACGATATGTGCTAGTGCCGTTGATCAAGTATAATACTATGAATTTCTTAGGTCAATCTATACTCGTAATTATATTGCCACATTGTTCCTAGCGAATAGAGACCCGCTGCGGTAAATACTAGTGTTTTGGGACATAAGTAACTTTCTTGATAACTATTTTATTTACCAGTAAGTAGCTGTACCAAAAAATATAATACTCTAAAGAGTTGTACATAACGGCGACGGATAGGTATTACCCGAAGAGTACGGGAATAACTTCTTTACTACAGCTGTTGTTATATCTGTACAGTTAAAAGTAGGGATTTTAATACCAAACCAACAGTTGGTTTTGCTTCACAAATATACAATACAATATAAAGTCATTTCCTAATTGGCGCCCTCTAGTTAGAACTTAGACCATTTAGAAAAGCTGTTCTTTTAACTGGCGCCATCTAGTTTATTGATGAGTAATGATTGTACAACTGACATTGGGTACTGACGGGAGGTGTAGTAGTGTGCGTTACAGGGTAAAATTACATAATTTTCTAGTTTTTGCATTATTGCGATTTAGAAGAACAGTATTTTGTGCAGGTTGCTATCAATTTGTACATTAGATTTTTTGCTCCTTGCGCGTATCTCAAAACATGTTAACTCTGATCTTCGGTTTAGCAGAAAATGACGAAAATATGGTGTTTGTGCAATTGTAGCGCCATCTTTTAGCAGATAAGCGGCAGGGATAGGGTCGAATCCACCTTTAATACATAATACATACATACATATATCGAGTTGTCATAATATGACTTTAGCACTCTATTATTATTACTGTAGGTAAGTACTTATAGTAAATGCTTCCTCGTAAATACTATGCGAATTCTATGTGATCGAACTACAGGTAAAATATGCTCCTGTTTTTTAATAGCGTCTGGTCGCATTATAAAGAAAATTGCTTAGAACGGTAAACAGTTTTAATTTTTTACTACCAGTCGTAAAGTACCTACACATACGGGGCACATCGTAAAACTAAATGGTCAATAAAGAACGCTATTTAAAACTTATAAAACGAAGTGCCCTATCTAAAATTATTCCGAGGAACGCAATTTCCTTCGAAGTACAATTAATCCAAACAACAGCCTTCGGTTTTCGGTTCGAGTGCGAAGTTTTAACGAGTGTAAGAGGCTAGTGTTGGACTCGAGTCGTTCGAGTCATAATATTTTAGGATTAGTGACGAGTTAGTGGACTAAAATCTAGTCATGCAGTTAGTTTTTTTTTCTATGTTGCAGATACTGAAGTCTCTGAAAGACCAAGGGAGAGGAGAGAGTAAAGTTAATAATATAGTTATATTTTTTTCATGTTTGATTTGAGATAAATAACTTAATCTCAATACATGTTAAGTTTAGATTTTAATTTGTTTTTTTTTTTAATTTATTTACATAATTACATTCCTGTTTTATATTATTTATGTTTATTCTGAATCTTTCAGCTTTTATTAAAACATTTTTGAAGATATTTTCATAAGTGAATTGTCATTGTAAGATCGTGTTTGTCTGCAAAATGTTTTTCTCTAAGGAGTAATTACTCGAGAGTATTGTTTTATCGTCAAGGTCCAGAAAAGTATGTTTACGACAGGTTTGGTCAGAACACTATCCACAAAAAGGTTCGTCAATGTAATTCAAAATAATTGAGGCAGGGAACATCGAAAGTATTTTACTTCCGAAATGACTCGAGTTCCTAAATTCGGACATGAAAAACTGGAGTCTTTCCCAACACTAGTCGAGGCGGCGAGGCAGCGAGGCGGCCGTCCGCGACATTTGGAAACTCACATTAACGGCAATTCATCACATTCAAGAACTTTTCCGTTTCACGGGTTCATTCGGTTCGGAACGATTGGGACGCGGTTAGGGTTAAGTTTGAGAAGGTTAACAGACTTCAGACTACGGTAAGTACTTACAAGGCCAAACATTTCTTACAAAACATTACAGCATGTTTAGCCAAGTTGCCAATCGCTAACGCTTAGTAGCGTTTCGTAGTTTTTCCTCTCTGTCACTCTTTCATATTAGTGCGACAAAGACAGTTAGCTGCCTTTCGCTTACGATTGACGATTAAGCATTAGCGATTGGCAAGTTAGCTAAGCAGCCTGGTTATGTGACTAAAAACTATGAAAACGGATTATGGAAACGCAAACTCTGTAAAGAGTTACGTCGATGTATTTCATTCAGAACACTGTTGTTGATGGATTTTCTAAGAGCTTAAATATTATCTGATATATCAGTTTCTTTTAATTGGCGCCAGTTTGATTTGACTCAGTCTAAATCTGGTTTTAGACCAAAAGAACGAATGCTCATTCTATCCCCCACTCTACGACATCAACGAATTTCGATGAATTACGTTTTGTGTGAAGGTACGGTTAAACTAAAAGAGCATTCGTTGTTCTAACCTCCCACTCTACGAAATTCGATCGGTAAACAAAACGTGATTGGTTGATTTCGTAGAACGGGCGCTAGAACAGCGAAGTTCTTTTGGTTTAAACGCACCTTAACGAACGAATTAATTGAAAAGAAAATAATTAAATCCACCTTTAGATCATGCAGTCTTTCCGAACAGACTAAGTCATATTTAATTATGGATCGTCTATGAATTGATACTAACTATAACTAAACACAATTAATAATGTTTCGCTCCTTAAAACTCATGAGTCTCATGACATCATGAAGAATATAAGGTATGCCTTTAACCTCAATTGAAAAAAATAACAAAAGCAGATCAGAAGTGCCCAACCCAACGAAGAAACCTCATAGCTCGCCCTTTAGATGATATTTACTGCTCCCGAGCTTTATTTCCAAGTTTGTCGACCCCTGTATATATACACCGTGTAACTGCTACATTCAATTAAGTTTCGACGACTGTCTTACGCCTGAACAGGGCCCGCGGGACGAAACTCCTGAAAACTACGCAGCTACTTTGCCGAACTGTTACGGGTTTTGACGAAGTGACCGAATTATTCACTACAGGTTTTTTCAATACCTATATAGAAGGTCGTGAGATGATCATAGTCATGAGAAAAAAACCGGCCAAGAGCATGTTGGGCCGTGCTCAGTGTAGGTTTCAGTAGTTACTCAAAATCGGCTGGGTCGATTATGTTCGAAATTGTTTTATTTTAAACTATTCTATAAACCCACTATTCATGATTTTTTCACATTTTTTGGACCCGTGGTCCATCAACAGTCAGAGGGGGGACGGACATAAGTATTTTTTATTCTGATTGGAGATAACCCAAAAATATTGACTTAAGGAAAAAAACTTTCATACCGTAAAGGTCCCAACCTTTTTTTAAACCTATTTAATTATTTAACGGTACCCTATACTAAAGGATTACAAAAAAATAAAATTATCCCCACTTTACTATTAGGGGAAGTCCGGAAAGTTTATTCTACCACTTTGTCGATGTGATTAATATGTATATCATCTTAAGCTTAGTGGAGAACCTAAATAAGTTTGATACTCACTGACATTGCGAAAATGTTCGCAGTATGCGTCAATGGCTTTGACACGTGTACGTACTTTCATATATCTCCGTTATCGGTACGTACTTTCATAAGTTTGAACGGCTTTTGTGTTCAAGGGTTAATAAGGCGAAAGAAAAGTACTGGAATATAAGTTAGGTACACTCGAAGTAACTTAGGGAGAGTTCTTGTAGTAGTCGTACCATGACTTTGCAAGTATCGGCAACGTTAGGTTTTTCTCGATACGTAAAGAAAGGCATCGCGCTCGCTTCAACTAACTTTCCAATTCATGGTACGGCTACAACTATTGCTAAGCTAACACTATTGCATAAACATAATACTAAGTGCTAGATAAGTGGCCGTGTGGTGACAGCAGTAATAATATATATTGTCACCACCCCAACTCCTCCTGCGGGTGTCGTAAGAATCGACTAAGGGATTGAATTGAAGTATCATTATTTGATAAAAAAATATGATGGGCAGCAGCGTCATCATAGTGGACACATTACTGCGATCGCCAATCCGCAGGCCCATCGTGGCGATTATGGGCATTTACCTCCTAACGCGTTTATACCATAGTTAATAGGAGAGGCCTACGTCCAGCAGTGGACTATCATAGGCTGTAATTGCTAGATATTATTTTTGATGTGTTATCTTGTTTGTACCTACCCCATTTGAGGTATACTATACAGTGTGTAAGTCTAATACAGGCGATCAATTAAACCAGGCATGGGATTCATTAGTGTAATCATGGATTACAAGGTTTTTTTAAAGTTACTCTCAATTATGACCCCACAGAATTTTTTTAAGATTATCGGAGCAGCAATGTAGGTACGAACATTTGTTATTGTTGATATGGCAGTTATGCATCGAGTCTTTAACTCGCGTATGTTGCTCTACATTGCGCGCCGAATTATTTTGTATGGAAAATTTTGTTGCTCTAATTTTAAGTAAAAGTTATTTGAATGTACTTATTATGTCATAAACTTACACCCGTTAAGAGCTTCGCCCGTATTAGACTTACACCCTGTATAAAGTACCACGGGGTGAAAAGGTCCATTAGGTTTTACTTTGGCATCAGTACTCCCTTTGGGATCGAAATCGCTATCGTATGAAGACGTTGGGTAATATAGTTATTTTCAAGAAGCTTGAATATGGCGGCACTTGTTGTATCATAGAGGTATATTGATAAAGCTCGTGTCACCACATTGAAAGTCTTAAGTAAACCACGCTTTTACGAGTAGCATTTCAACGATGCTTTTATTTCTAATGTAGGTAATGAGCAGACATCGGAATTCTGGTAGCATGTTTGAGCTGTCATAGGGACTTCTGGTTTATCGACTACCGATTATACGTTGTACAGTCAAGTGCAAAAATAAGTATCGAAAGAATCCGTTCATAAATATGTTACGACGTTCTTATTACACAGAATTATAGTGCACTGGGACATATTTTTGAACGTTTTTGTATACCCATTATTTTGTCTTCGACTGTATGTGGAGGTGTAGGTACCAGAGGTGACTCTTCGGTAGAAAATAACACTGCTATCTACAATTACCTAGTCTCATTACCAGACATCGGAATTCTGGTAGCTTTTTTGAGCTGTCATAGGGACTTCTCGTTTATCGACTAGCGATTATACATATGTATATCGATAAATGCAGAATACAATGTAAACTAATTATGATTACAAATAGAAGTAAACAACAGGCGGTCTTATAGCTAATGAAAACGAGATCGCTCATGAGCGATAAGACCGCCTATTGTTAACTTCTACTTGTAATCATAATTATTTTACATGTATGTTGTATTCTATATTTATCGATATACATATGTATAATCGCTAGTCGATAAACGAGAAGTCCCTATGACAACTCAAAAATGCTACTAAAAGACTAGGTAATTAATTGTAGATAGCAGTGTTATTTTCTACCGAAGAGGCACCTCTGGTACCTAGTAGGTAGGTACTACCTACACCTCCACATACAACGGCCAAGGTACAATATATATGTTTGTCAGCCTCCGTAGCCTAGTTGGTAGTGACAGTTGGTAGGCAGATGCCTACGAAGCTGGAGGGTCCGGACTCGAATCCCGGCGAGCGTAATATTTGTGTATTTACCTATTTATCAAAAATATTTGTTTCTTGGTCATGCCTATCTATGTATTTAAGTACCTATATGTATCTATTACACAAATCGTCGCTTGGTAGCCATAGCCAAATCACAAGCCTCAATTGAGCTTACCGTGGGACTAAGTTCTCAGGGTAGGCAGCGCATAGGCAGCGCAAAGGCAAATTAATGGAATAATTTAAACTACCTCTTCAAATTGAAGTCATTAGTAATGGCAATTTTATCATTTCGTGAAAAAATTTTAGGATATTTATTACATTTAACATTTTAAAAAGCTTAAATAGCCGTTATTATTTCTGATTAAAAATTCGAAAAAGGCACAAAAAATACAAAAAAATACTATTTCTACGTAACTTGTGGGGCATTCAACTGTTAGTTGTTTATAGAGTTAGAAAAAAGTATTACTGTTCACGACTCATGTCATGTTACACCCTGTATAGATACATAGGTACTTAGGTAGGTACATAAATAGAGCTCTAAAGTTACGAGCATTGATACGTCAACTTACTGCCCCACTCACAGAAACATGAACATCTTTAACCAATCGAAATGCTCTTTTAATGTGCCAATACGAAGCATCGAAATTTACCACCATATTTACGGTCGCAAAATGAAATGTCTCATAAAGCAATACTCCCAATAACTCTGACCTTATAATTTTTACGTCGGCCATTATGGGGAACATAAAGTGTCATAAAACATCACCCGATATGGAAAGCACTCGAACATAACTAGGGTTGTCAGGTCACCTAACCTAATATACCGTGTGTCCCAGTGAGAAGTGACCAGCTTCCTGGGACACACTGTATAAATCAAACTGAACAACTTTTACTAGGAGACTAACAAGGAAATCGCGAAAAAAATTTACTATTTCATACAATTTGGTTGAGAGCCAATCACCTTGGGACACACTTATGTAGTATATAATAAAATTAAATAAAATAGAATAGAAGAACTTTATTGAATGACGTTTAATTGAAAACTTAACAAATTACAATGACGTTGGTATACATTTTATAAAGCGTAACTAAAAAGGTCCACACTCAGCCTATGCCGAGGGACTCTTAAGGACCCCGGCGCTGGTCTTCCGTGGGACCCTTCCGGGTAATACCCGTATAGACCAGCCACATTTGGGTAGAAAAACCGGACATCTAATATTATTGAGCATTTTGTGTCTCACGCTCACGCTCGGCACTTCGGAGATATTGTCATTCAAAGCCAAACCCCCTTATTCATAAACGTCCCTTAACTTAGCAAGCCGTTAAGTATTTTTTGTCCTTTTGGTCTCATTAATAAATCTACCTATATGAGCGAAAGGGACATACAAAACAGCATATTGCTATACTCTGGTGTTAAAAAAAAGGTAAACAATCTTGCAGTATCTTTTTATTGAAAAATGCATATAAAAATCCAAACTAGGTACTTAATGAATTAAAAACAATGTAAATCACTGTATTTCCTTGTTATATTATGTATCTTTGCTAGAACTTAACTAAATACCTAACCAAACAGAGTATACGTTAGGGGACGTTTATGAATAAGGAGTAGGTAATAGAATATAGACGAGCCGAACACAATTTCTTTTGGCTGGCCACACAATAAAAAAGATTAGGTACCTGTACCTATATCCGGTTTTATCCGGTAGCCTGGCAACCCTATCCAACCAATATCGGAGTTAGGTTCCGAACTCGAATTATTGAGGATTTGTAGCCCCCGGGAGACGTAATCACGAGAAAATCATTACCAAAGCTTTATTAATCAGTTAATTTGCAAATTGCATTCGGAGTTTCGGAACATGGAGTATATTTCGGTTTAATAATCGTTTATCGGGCGCGTTCGGGTGCAAATGTGAGCGTCGAATAGTTCATAGTACGCGTGGGGTCAGCTCCAAAAATATGTCAACGATTCTGATCCGTGTGCCTTGGGAATACGTTCTGAAATGTATATAATATTTTAGACGTGAAGTACTCGTACGGATTCTCGGAACATGGCATTGAGGTTCCTGATATTATAATTCGGGTGTCATGTTTGTTACACATATCATGTGCCGAGCATAATACAGTGGAATAGTTATGGTGTAATTTGTCTATTATATTTATAAATACTTAGTACCTGTTTTAATATTAGTTAGTATTAGTACCTGCGTAAATAGGTATAATGTAGGTTGTCCATTGCAATACAACGCGGAAACGCAGCGAGTGTAATGAGCATCTTTGAATAGGTTCTAAAATAGGCAGTTTTTATTTAATCTTAGTTTTTAGATTTCGTTCTTAAGTTTTAATAGATAAGTATTATTTTTACGGTTTTAACATAATTAATAAATTATTTTTAATTTAAAAAAATATGTAAATAAAATAAAACAGGAACACTAAGCACGAACTAACAAGAACCTTAGGAACACTAATCGTAGTTCCTCGGTACGCTCAATGAAGACGTCGGGGGTCATAATGGGTACTTGTGGGTACATGGAAAATAAACGTAACGTTTAATTTCGGCATAAGGAATAACTTATTTTCCGTTTATTCAATGTGTTAGAAAAAAGACATTATGCACAATATCAGATCTAGTAGCCCTTAGTGTAGCGGTATGCGTGAATAAATGGGACCGACGTAATGGTTCTTGGTCTAGCACCTGCCTGGCACTAATGACGGTATTGAGCTTGTGGCAGCGGAAACCAAACGCAACTACCACTCCAACACGCTTCTCAACAAGCAAATACAATCTCTAATACAAGAACCTTACAGTTTACCTACAAAACTAAAGAGTAAAACTATCTCCAATATTAGAAGTGCCTCTTTCCTGTTACCACTAATGAGTTGGTAAATTAACTGGCATTTTATCAGTCCGCTTTGAAACGCAGCACTAACAGAACGCAGACAGTTCGGAATTCAAAATTGGAATACGGAACCCAGAACGCGAAATCGGGAAGGTTTTAAAAAGTTGCGGAATATTAATTTGCGGAGTACGAAACAGGGGTTGTTCCAAACGCCGCGGCGAAGATGGAAGCAAATGAAGTGGCCTGCGGTCCTACAGCTAACTTCGAAATTCGTAAATTTTCGAGAATTTGTCTTTGTCACTCTAATGGCGCCTTCGTTGGAGTGACAAGGACAAATCCTCAAAATCGAAGTTAGCGGTATTATCGAACCGCGATTAGAATGGGATTCGAAAGTACTGTTGACACAATAGTGTATAAGTAAATCTTGGATATATTCATGTATTCATAGTTTAAGTGCAGAGACTTACAGATAATAGATTAATTAATCAAGTCACTACATTTATAAACAATTCTTTTCTTGGTAAATTTTGTGTCATTTATTGTGTCAACAGTACATTCGAATTCCCTTCTGATTCCGGTTTGCTAATAGTAGGCCCGGTCTTTCAATTTTATATTAATATGCATTATTTATTATTGTTTTTTATGGTGATTCGGTTTCCATACAAAAATCAAAACTCGAAGTGTTTTGTTTAGTTAATAATTACGCTATTACGGCGTTAAAACGTATTTACGTTTTACTTGCGCAGAATTAATAGAAAACGTTTGTTTGATAAATGCGTGATTTCTAAAGTTGTTCCATTCATACAGCGCCAATGATTATTCGAAAATTGGTGTATGCGCACATTCTCTGTAGAAATGTGTAATTTTGTGTGTAACGGTTGAACAATAATAGTATAAATGTATTGTTTTATTATGGATACAGAACCACCTTAAGGAGCCCGAGTTCAAAATTTCAAATTACTCTGGTTTGTTCGAGAATTTTCCTTCAGCGTCAGCAATACTCGAGATTAGCGAACTCTCCGAGCGCGCTCCTAAAACACTTTAATCTATTCTATTTAAGACTGGCTTTTTCACACCTGAACCGGGTGTTTTAAAGCGAATTTACCCCTCTTTGTTGTACGTGTCTGCTAATTCGTTTACTCTTTGCGAGCACTCTAATGGGAGGGCTTTTCTCGCAATTAGCCACAATTAAGATGGCTCGTAAGGAAATGCGGGAGATTCTTCCATAGAATACCGCGGTACGTTCAAGGGAAATTGGTCTCGAACGTTCTGTAGCCGTACCTTGGTGCTTAGACCAGATGCCAATCGCTAACGCTTAATCGTCGATCGTAAACGATAGGCAGCTAACTTTCTTATAGGTTATAGGTTTGCGCGGGCTAAATTTCCGCAACTCGACGTCAAAAATTTTGCAGCTAACTTCTTTGTCGCACTGACATGAAAGAGTGACAAAGAGGGAAAGCTACGATACGCTACTAAGCGTTAGCGATTGGCAACTTGGCTAAGCATCCTTGAGTTGGCAAGTAATATTTACTCGATAAGTAAATAAGTCTTCACGCTTACATTGATGAATAGGGATGATGACTGTAGTTAAAATAAATTATATCACATTATGTACGACATAATACACGAAGACATTATTAATCAAATGTAAATAGCAGTCATTTTTGTACAGAACTTCTATTTAATAAATTGGAAAGAACTTAAAATAGTAGGTCATTTTACAGTATACAAATATTACAAACGTCACTTTAAAACTTCGTGGTGGCGATAGTTTATGACAGTTCGAAAAAATATGTTGATATGCCATTTGACTTGCCATTCATCATGGCTACTGGAGCGAACGTGATGGACTTTGCATATTGAGGAAACGGTAAAGTAAATGTTACTGTGATCTTACTTGCCAATTGCCAACTCTTGGTAAGCACATGATACTGTTTTAGTGGAGGATAGACAATGGATGTCTAGAGGTAAGTTGTCGATGGTCGATTTTAAATTTATACGATACCGTTCGCGATTCGTTTAAACTGCAATTACGTACCTGAAACAAGAACAATAAGTACATTATTAGGCATGCATTTAAAATTGCAGTATTTGTATTTGACATACCTATTGGCATTGGGTCTTTAGAAGCCAAAAATGGATGGATCACGTTAAAAAATTAAGTTCATTTACAGGTTTTTCAAAATGTAATATAATAATATATCCTGTTTTATTGTTATGGTACCTATACAGTGTGTGGCCTTTAACACGGGAGAAAAATGAAATGAGTGACTCCTTAGACTATCGGCAATAATCCTGTAAAGGTCCCGGTGTTTCAAAGTGGTTAAGTTCGGAGATATTGTCATTCAAAGCTATGGACCTTTAGTACTGGATGTTGGCATCACGATGTCGTAGCTTGTCAGTCGCAAGATATCTTGATAGTAAACCAGGTACGAAGTCATAACAATAATTTTGTTATTATTTTTACACTAATCTGTTACGGTTTTTTTTTAATTTTGTACATTTTTCAATGATTCAAAAATTATAAGTTTTTGATAACTTTTAATTCAAGTAAATGAACCCATAATAATAAAAATACATGAACAAAAAATTACAAAAAAAGTTTTTTTTTTAATTACAATACGTGGAAATGATTGTTGATCAGCTTATTCATGCACCGTTTAAATTGTCACCCCGGTTGTAGGCCACACACTTTATAACTAAGGTATATAATATAATGTACAGGTAATCTCGCCCTCAAGGTGCATTTAGATCAAACGAGCATTCGCTCATTCTATCCACCACTCCACGAAATTCGTTCGTTACACAAATCGTGATTCGTCGAAATTCGTTGATTTCGTAGAGTGGGGGATAGAATAAGCGAATGCTCGTTTGGTCTAAATGCACCTTCATATGTATTCTTTAAAAATCCCGAATATACAAAGCCAGAAAACACCGGTAATAAGTATTTAATATCAGCAAAACAGATTCGATCCCAGATATTTAGCCATAAATAGAGAATATCGAAAATAGATTATGAAACAAAATATCTCGGAAGCACTTACTAGAATGAGATTCCCTCACAAGAATCTAAACATATAATTTTGGATGGTAAACAAACATGTTGACTACATATAATAGCGCTTGTTGTTGTTATAAATTGACAGTAATATCTTAGCCGTGAAAAACAATGGTGAGGCAATTTACCGCTTACGTAAAGGGTGGTAATGTTTAGTTATTTAAATGAATGTTTTGTGTGCATTGAAGTGGAGGGCCGTTAGAGAGGCTTTCATTTGGTAATACCCTCATGTGATGTGAGATGTTGACGATTTGCTTGGCATCTTGAATTCTAAGAATTCAGGGCTTTTGGCGTATCGTTACATTCGTGACATTATACAGGATGTTTCCTGGGTCACTAAACTCGCACATACCATAGGTTTATACATATAAGTCATAACAACTTTTAGCATTGGACCAATGCTAAAAGTTGTTCAGTATGCTAATAATTTCCCATACAAAGAAGATCACGTAACCATGGAAAAACATACATGGAAAAGTTTTTTTTTTCGGGGTTCAATTTCGGGGTTGGTCCCACACTAAAAGTTGCGACTTAGATATGCCTTCGGATTGACTCAGGAATCACTGTGTATTATTATTTTGTAAACCGTGAGTACAAAAAGTATGGAAACAAACATTAAAGCAATATTCGATATTCTCTCGATTTCGAAGCGAATTTAGAAATATGCGTTAAGTAGCTATTGAGTTAAGTAGTTAAAAAGATTTGCATTTCAGTAATACCAAGAATGGAAAGCATAACTCAACATGTTCGGGACTGGTATTGAAGTAAAAATTACTCCAGTATAAAATGCAATTAATATAACAAAATTAAGAAAATAATAATTGGGTAAGTCCATGTTACTGTAACGAAAGTGTCCGTTTGTTTTGCTTATGAATCTTATGATCTAAGTGTAAGGGTCTCACCAAACCAATCGACGCGGAGTCGGCTTTAATTCGCCGAGTGTTTTACACCACACTATTCGCATTTAGCCGATCGACCGTCTCCGCGGTTGAACACCTGCGTTAAGCAGTCTCATCCTCCTTGCGGCCGTAGAAACGCTCGATCGCCTGCGGTACGTAGCAGTTACAAAGCGGCGGTCGGCTCTCCCGTGCTCCGTCCTGCCGTCGAGACGTCAGACAGCACGCGTACAGCCGCCGAGTCCGACGAACAGTTAGATAGGACAGCGGGTGATCGGCAATCGTAAATCTCATTTTTGGAGACTAGTTGTTAGAAACTAGTTTGAAATTGAACAGACGTGTATGATTACGACAGTATTACTTCGTGTTTGTCAGATCTATTGCAGATTTTAATGTGGGTAATAATTTAAATGAATAAATACAAAACGCATCAGTAGCTACTTCGGCCGTCATCGGCTCTTTTCGGCCGTCGTCAGCTATGTTCGGCCGTCGAAGACGCTGAACGGCTTCCGCCAGCTCTGACCGGTGCTTATCGCAGGTACTCGGCCGTGATCGGAGCCGTTCAAACTCTTTCCGGCACCGTACGGCGGTATTAGGAGATTTACGAATGCGAATGTGTGCGTTAGGCTGCAAACGGGGTCGTACGAATGCGAACAGCTTTACGGCAAAACGCCGTTTTCCCGTCGAAAGACGTCGTTTCGCGTGAGCCGAGCCGATTTACGATGTCCTCGCTCTTATTGCGTTGACATAAAGCTTTTTCCGTATGCGATTAGCCGAAACGGCGTCGACTAGTTTGGTGAGACCCTAATTCATTATATAACTTAATAACAGTAAAATTTACGCAATTAATAAATAAACTCGCCCAATAAATATTTAAAAAAACACACTGAACGGCAAAATAAACATACTTCGCAACATCCAATCCCGAAAATGTTAGTCCTCTTAATTTAAATTGATGCCAGTGTAAAAACTCAGTTCGGCTAAATAAATTCTACAATTTCCAGTAAAAATATAACAAACAATCAGAACTGGACGCTCGATGGCACTTACACAATTTTCATTTTGTCAAATGCTTGAATTCAATTTTACGATACGCACACTAAAGTCGAAACGGAACGAAAAAGTTGTGCCGGTATAAAATGTTTGTGAAGTACCGAGTCATGTTCCGCTATTGTTCTAGATAATATAAAGATTTATATGGTAATGGGTATTTTATTTGAGGTCACGTGTTTAGGGTTCCGTCTGACACATAGAATTAACAGTGACTGTTTCTTCAATTTTAATCGGTCGATAGTTTCGATTTCGGGATCGTTATATGGCCAGTATTACACCTGTGAGTTCTTAGGTATGTAAATTATAGGGACGGGGCTATACTAAGGAATGAGATAGTGATATTCACCTCTCATTCCTTAGTATAGCTCCGTCCTTATAACTTACGTAAGAACTTATAGGTGTACGAGTGCTCTAAAGAAAATTTTTTGTCAAAAATTAACGAATATTAGACTGCCTCTGGCGACACTCAAACTTACGACTTTTAGGTCACTAAGTCCTTAGTTTTCTAATTGAGTATTAATATTTATCCAGCAGAAAGTTTATCCTGTATGTTTTTTGATTTTTCCTTCACTTCTAATGCTAACTAGGTTGCGGCTAGGTTTCTGGAAATAAACGTGTGTTTGTTTGCAAATTTGAGTTTAACTACTGCTTCCCCTTACGGAAACAACATAATGTACATCGATTATTGTGTACCGTTACGGAGAAAACTTAATTATTAAATTGCACAAGCGAGCTTCTGCAACATTCTTCGAAATGTGCATTTTTAAATAAAATAATTACTTTCTCATAATTTGCTAGCTGTACTGAGGGCCTACCGTGAACAACGATGGCGTGTTGCCTCTCTATTGCACTTGCAAATTCGTCCGTAAGTGTGACAGGGAGGCGGCACGTCGACCATAGAAGGTACACTTTAAACTCGTACATTTTGAATAGTCTCTGTCACTCCAGTGACACCTTCTTTAGACTGATAGAGAGGGCTTGGAATTTACGATTTTCGATGTTCGCGGTAGTCTAAAGGTGCGTTTAAACCAAAAGAACTTCGCTGTTCTAGCGCCCGTTCTACGAAATCAACCAATCACGTTTTGTTAACCGATCGAATTTCGTAGAGTGGGAGGTTAGAACAGCGAATGCTCTTTTAGTTTAACCGCACCTTAACTATGAATCTATGAATGTTGTACTTGCCGCAAATCTATCTGTCGAATAAAGATTACATGCTACTTTCTTCACACCTGTTAGCGACAGCTAAGAATGAAAGTGATAGCAGTATACCCTCGGAGTCTGCAAATCAAAGTGACATTAAAACACGGTGCAAAATTCATAATATTTACTACGCTGCCGCGCTAAATAAAAAGGACGCATCTCTTATACCTAGTAGTTCCATGGGAGATGCGTCTTTTTTAGTTAGCACGACAGTATGGCTAGTAATATACCTTTTTTTCCGCCTTGACGGACAACTCTCCTTTACATCATTATTGATTAATTTGAGGTAACGTTTTTGGTGCGACTCGCACTTGACCGTTTGAGGTAATATTTTAGTTTTAAAGATGCCTTGGGTGGTCGGCCACCCGGTGCCGATAAGCGCGCGCGCGATAGGGAAGTGCGTTACATGTCGATTTTATCGATTTAATTATAACAGGCGTGTATCGATAGCGCGACATGAAAGCTTAATGCGCGGAGAGCGGCGCGTTTGACGGTTGCGGTCGATTGTCGATTGTCGACCTCTTAGATAATGTTGCCGGGTTAGAAAATTATGGGACAATGATACTGCCATTGAATGTCGTCGGCTGACAAGCAAACATTATAAAAACGGCCACTACTCTTAGCAACCTCGTATGTCAGTGTTGAATCAGAACATATACGAGCTTTATTTCAAGTAGGCATTTGTTACTCACAGTTTTGGTTGTAAGTAAGTAAGTAATTCTTTATTGCACCAGTAAGAAAACAACAACAGAAAAATAAACCAAGCTAAATATAAGATACAGGTTACAACAGGCGGTTTTATCGTTAAAAAGCGACCTCTTCCAGACAACGTTTGGGTAGTAGGAATTTAATAATTAATTGGAAGTTGACAGGTAGTGCCAAAAGTAAAATGTAAGAGAGCTGATAAGATAACACACACAGGTTGTCAAACTCATCTATTCAATGCTTTAACTTTCCTAAGATTTCTCTCGTAGAATAAAATAATAAAAATGTACTGTTTTTATTTTTCTAACTCTATGACAATAAGTAAAAATTGACAGACTGGCCATATTCAAAACTGTCAATGTAGTATAGATCTGTAAGTTTTTACGGTAGTGGAGATGGACTTATACTAAGGCATGAGAATATCACTATCTCATTCCAGCTAATAGCTCCGTCTTTACAATTTACGTACAACTTACAGGTTGGCATAAAGTAATATCATTTACATAATTTACATTTTTGAAAATTTTACACACGAAATTCTACGTCGCTGCTTTCGCAAATATTCTTTTGAAATTTATTTTGCTGCCTGTTTTACTTGTGACTAATAGTCTGAGATTTTATTGAAAATGATACCAAAATAACTGCCAAAAAATCTGAAAAGGGTAAACAACACTGTTAAATATTCAAATCCATCGGCAGTATGCCGCAGGCGTTTTTTAGGTTAAGATTGCGATCCTGAAATTCCGGGCGAAGTTAAATAACTTATCTGTCACAAGTGACAGACGGGAGCGGTGTTATGATGCGCTATTAGTCACCGGTACAAATGGCTGCACGTTATCTCGTTCTAAAGTGCGGGCTGCGGCGCGAAGGCAAGCGGGAAGGTATGAAGTTTTAACAAAGTAAAATAGACATCTGTTATAACTCTCTCAGCTGTTAAACATCAAATTTTTATTATTTATCCTCAATATTTGATTATCAATAAACCAGTAGTCGTTGTAATAAATGCTTTTAAACATCAAAAATTGAGAATAATTGATGTGTAAAAGCATCTACTACTACAGCTACTGGTTTATTTATAGTAGGTCCTTAAATAATACTTTGCTTTATATGCGTCATAATTCATAAAATGCTTGTTGTCTTGGGTCCGTTTTTAATTACACTTCTTTTTGCGATTACATTGCTCTGTGCGATCTAATATGTGCCTGAACTTTACTGCACATCTTTAGCAAGAAATCAAAGTTGGCGCTAGGCCAACTGACGTAGTAAATTTAGTATTAATTTAGAGAAAATGATCCTTCGGAAGTACCTACGCAATTACATAATTTAATCGTAAATTTGTTAATATCTATAACAGGTTTTCAACTCAGTGACATTCTATCGGCTGGATACATTTCCTTAAAGTTTTTCAACCTCTTCCTATTTATTTTATGATGATATCGTATGAATATAATTAAATGATTTTTATTTTTTTCTGTAATTTTTATAACTCATACAAAACTTTTAAACACAAAACTATAGGTGCTCTGAGAATTTAGACAAGTTTCTGGACCTGACGCCTCAGTTCTGCCGCCCTGGTGAACGTCATTTCAGAAAACCCTCATTGTCAAATGTCACCCCGCTGTCGCCGCTACCTCGTACCACACGCGGCGATGTATGCAGCACCGCAATCACGCCCCATTGTGCTCGGCCACGCCGCACCTACTGCGTTCACTTCATTCCGATAGCCATTCGAAGACTCAGCCAAGAAATCTATGGTCTGCCCGATGTTGTCTTCAGGCGAAAAATTCTGATATTCTGATGATTCTGATCTGGCGTTTACGTTTTTAAAATTTGTCGCCCTTTTCTGAGCACCCATTCAGACGCAAAATTCTATTTTAATACAGATGTTGCCTTTTTCGGCTCTAGTGCGATAAGTGGCTCATTTTACGTCAGGTCCAAAACTTCGGAGGGCCATCTGTACTTTAAAACGTCGTACGAGACACGTGCAAAAAGGAAATTCGTAAATCGTGTCGATTTAAAACACTCCCTTCGGTCGTATTTTAAAACATCCCCACTCGTTTCGGATTTCCTGTTTTTTGCACTTGTGTCGTAATGTACTATTTTAGCACGTATTTGTCACGTACCATTTTCAAATTTGTCGCCATTTTTGAGCTTTCATTCCGATCGCTGAATGATCAGTTCAAGAATCAACGAATAAATCATTTTGTCTCTAATAAGAGAAACAATCCGCAGCAGAACCAAAGTAACCGAAATAGCTCTCCGAATCGCTAAACTGAAGTGGCAGTGGGCGGGGCACATTGCGCGTAGAACCGATGGCCGTTGGGGCGAGAAGGTTCTTGAGTGGCGGCCACGTACCGGAAGACGTAGCGTGGGTAGGCCCCCCACAAGGTGGACCGATGACCTGGTGAAGGTCGCGGGAGTCCGCTGGATGCGGGTGGCGCAGGACCGGTCATTGTGGCAATCTTTGGGGGAGGCCTATGTTCAGCAGTGGACGTCTTTCGGCTGATGTGATGATGATGATGATGATGATGAAGAGAAACAATTTAGATTTTGTAGGTTACTATTATGCAGCCACGTTTTTCAAAATTGTTACAATTTTTTAATTCTCATTCTCTTGGCCTATGTACCAATACGGAAAGATTTTACCAAGAAACTGGCTCATCAGGCAATAGGTCTGGAAAATTTATTTGAGTACTTGAGCAGATGTCGAATGCGACATGTTCTTGATGTACGTACTCACGTAAAGGACTGTATATGATTAAATACAAGATCAGGAATTCAGGATTGGGCATAAGATTTAATATTTTTTTTCAGAATTAAGTTTCCTACGCTTTGTTTCTTCCTTTAAAAGAAATATAAAATCAAATTGCGTAAATTCATGTCGAGAATATAAAAGAAAAAGGACCGTGCTGTGTATCTGGAGTTATTCAAACATAATCCAATTAAGAATTCCACTTTCTTCTTAAACTCAATGAACAGAAGGAAAAGATAAATTAAAAATATATTTAATGTATAATGTTGGCGGGGTTTTCAAAGAGCTTTTTATACACACTAAAATAATCTTTAGGATGTTTTTAAATTTAACTTTTTGTTCTAATTTGCTTTGAGGTTATACAATTTTCATGAAAGTACGGCGATTATAGAGGAAAAATCGCGCTTTTTATTTAAGAGAATTATCTTTTAATACTAAAAATCTTGCTAACACAATTATGATAGCGGGTACCTATATATAAAAGTATCAAATATTTCAGGAACATTTTTCAGTTGAAACAAATTCTCCTTTATACGATCATATTTCCGTGGAGCATGTGTCTTGCAAAAAATGAAGTTTAGTGAATTAACCGTTATGCGGTGTACATAATATATAGCTTTGTATTTCCGTCAGTCATTATTTTTTCTTTACAGATATGTATACCTAAGTAAGATATATATTACGTAATTAGTTTATGCAGGTAACCCGATCTTCTGTATAATATGATGAATAGCTTAATGATACCGCAGGCACGCAATCCTCGGCGCTCGCCGCACGATGGCGCCACAGATTAGAGCTAGATCGGCATAATACCGCTCAGGTATGCACCCGGCGGTTTCCGCCGTCCGAGGTCGCCCTTGTGGCGGCTGGCAACACAGTCGTGCGTGCGGAAAAACCACGCTCACATTGTTTGTCTATGGTTTGTTACTCGCCGAACGTCTGCCAATTTCAAATTACGAACGCTCGTTCCTTATTCAATTTTCTCCCCGCGCAGACAACTCCGTAATCGAGTCGATCTGTTCCCATCACTACTCGATATCATTCACGCGTTGACGTGCATTTACGTGGCGAATATCTTACCCCGCCCACGAGGGCCACTTTTTGCCATTTTCAATTCGTCCGACGATCAATTAGACAGGGCTTAATGGATTCGGATGTCGTGGACGGTGATCGATCACGCGGAATAAGTACATTAAGCAGTAGTTAGAGGATGTATCCGCCATTGCCGCGGTCGCCGCTGATCGATGGGGTCGCGAAACGTCAACGGACTTCACTTTTTTTTTCAGGGAGCACTTAGGCGCGTAAACGGTAAGCCGTTTGTGAAAAATGGGGCTTACTATTTAAGTATTTACTTTCAAAATGAGTTACCATTGTTCGAACAATCGAATGCTACAACAATCGTTCCTTTAGTTCATTTAACATGAGCAGGCGGCACGCATTGATTTTACACGGTCCACAAAAGTCGAAAGATATTATTTGAATAGTGAATAATTTAACATTGTTACGTGGTGAATGAAAATAAAATTTTACGAGGCAAATAATGATGGCGGCATTAAAATATAATGAATATGAGCTCGACTAGGTTCGTTTTCGTGCATTGCACGGTAAGTGATGCAGTCACGGAAATGTCAGTGATTAAAACCTTACGAAAGAAAATAAAGCATGGCACGTGTTTGCTTTTACGCTATAATTATTTCGCACGTCATTGCCGGGTCTACTCGACGGGAATACATTATTTCGTAACATGTTCGCTTTAAATGGAATGAGCGCTGCATAAAATTATGCGAGGTTTTTCGAAAAAACCGCGTAGTTTTTGATTAATTAAAATTTTAATGGCGAACAAATCCATATTCTGTTGGCGAATGTGTTGCCATTCGTCTGTATTATTCCTATCAATTTAGTGAGTAAATAGCGTCGGAACAGCAGACGTTTGCGTTCCGTTTCCGCCGACGCATGCGGGCGAGTAAATAACTCGATGTGGACGTTAATTATGTGGAGTGATCTTGAATGAGCGGCGCGCCTTTATCCTCAAACGGAACGCAATCACACCATTTGAACTTGGAATGTAAGTTTTGATTACTTTTTAAACACTTGATTATAACTGGCAGGATAACGTCGAGCGTATTTTGAAATTCGAACGTCAATTTTGTTGACTTGAGTACTTTACTCTCTTAGTATGCTGAAGCTCACTGGTTCTATTATTCAAGTATAATCCCAAGTAACTATCAAAGTAAATTAAATTAAAGCTGATCTCTTTGAACATAATTCAGGAGCATTTAGCTGAGCTGGGTACGTGATCTAGACGCTGTAAATATTCGTCGATGTGCGCTCACCACATCTGAGGCAAAGGGAAGTGCACATGACTGAGATGGATTAGCGCCCATTAAGCGCCTGTTATGTGTAAAAGCCTTATGTATGACTTAGTGGCGTCGGTATAATGTAGTTACATCTTTATGTAGTGTGTACATTATATTCTCTCTTTGTTGATGTTTCCGTATTTCCCAAATCATAATCAACTTGATCACGCTTGCGTTAATCTCTTCTCTTTCTCTTCCAACCTTTTTTGCCAACAGGTCTCCAAGAATGATAGAAAATCTAGTTTTTTCAAATGCTATAATACCTATCGTCAGCTGAGAAGTAAAACTCACTATAAAAACTGTCACTACTCTTAGCAACCTCTTATGTCAGTATTGAATCAGAACTTAGATACGATCTCTATTTCAAGTAGGTATTTATTACTTAGTGAGTTTTGGTTGTCAACCGACGCTATATGACCTTCCAACGCTGACGCAGAGGCAGAGCTAAGTTTTGATAGGATTAAAGTACGGTGTCCTCATATAGAATATTTTAACTCTTACCTATATAATCAGACGCCACGAAACCACGCTGTTGTGTCGCTGTAATGTTGTTTTATTTGTTTCAGTAGGTATCTCTCTTATTTAATAAAAATAATTGTTTAATTTCAGTTTCATGACGCATTGTATACTGTAACGTCGTTATAAACTAAACTAAACTTTTGTTATAGTAATATTTACCTTCTAATATCAAAAATCTGAAAATAACTCTGTCTGTTACCTATCACGTTAGCTTCGCTAAACGAATTTGAATGAAAATTGATACGATTTAATTTTAGTAGCTATCGAAAAAGGATATTGCATATCTTATCGAGTTGAATAAGAAAAAAGGAGAATAATTTATAGCATTAGGTATTTTTGACGTATCAGTATATAAGTTTTAAAGAGGTCGGTTTTTGCTGTGGTATTTAAAACTATTTTTTTATATGTATCTAACATCAAACTAAGCTATCTCCGAGTGTTCAACCAAAAATGACACGAATCTATGTATATGGTCAATTTTTTTTAATAGTCTAGCTAGATACATTGGCATCATGCTATTTAGGCCAGAATTGATTAAACAATTATATTTACTTATGTTACTCATAATTTGACTACCTAGTCACTCATTTTTGATACAGAAATTGTGTGTTAAACTATAAATACAACAATATGAGACCGATAAGACTAACAAATGATTTTCTTTGGATTTCTTCTTATCCTTGATTAAGAGAATTTCCTACTATTGCGTATTTTTCTTCTGCCTATTTATCAGAGCTAGTTTAATATTTAATTTACGTTCGAACGGAGACGAGCAAATTCTTAAATAATAAATTCGTAGCCATGTTTAACCGTGGCTGATTTAATTTTCTGTGAAAATTAGTTCAGACGTTCGTGAACAATGTTTAATTTAATATCACTACAACGGCAAACGAAGGATAAATTAAGATAGGACAGTCGCCATCAGATATATCTTAGCGTCCAAAGTGTTCAAAAATATCTGAACACGCCGCTATCGTTATGGCAATAAAGTCGTGTTCATATATTTTTGAACGCTCCGGACGCTATGATTTATAATATGATGACGGCTGTACTTCGACCGGTATGTTGGTACAGTCAAGTGCAAAAATAAGTATCGAAAGAATCCGCTCATAAATATGTTACGACGTTCTTATTACACAGAATTACCCCTTTATTCATAAACGTCTGCTAACTTAACAAGCCGCTAAGTAGGTATTGTTTGTTCCTTTTGCTCTTATGGACACATTGTTAAGACCAAAAGGGACAAGCAATTATTAGCGGCTTGTTAAGTTAACAAACGCTTATGAATAAGGGGGTTAGAGTGCATTGTGGGACATATTTTTGAACATTTTTGTGTACACCTTATTTTGTCTTTGACTGTACAGCTAAACGAATAACATTCACAATAATCAAAATTGGAACTCAAAATGCGCAGAATTGTGGAAAACATGTCATGTAAAATTAACAAACGAAATATTAAATCGGAACGTCAATGTTGCCAGTATCATGTACATTTTGGACTCGTTCGAGAACGTGTCGTGTATTTATAAATAAAAACATTGCAATGCCGGGAATGTTGTAACCAGAGTTAATACATGTACAAATACAAGAGCGTTAACAAGTCGTGTTTATGTTAATTCTGCGTTCCTTTATACGCATAACCGAAGTTTAAACTCGGCGTTGCTCGTGTTTATCTTGTCTGTGACATTATCTCGGAGGTGAAGGCGGAGTCAAGCGCCTTGTACATAATATATTATTATGTTGGTAACAGATAGTTCGGCAAAGTTGGATTCTCACCTTTGGTATTTACGATTTGAATAATTTAGGCGCATTCGAAACATGTAATGCTCTCTGCCCATATAAATTTGAATTTGCCCCCTTTTGAACTGACAAGGTTGGCCAGAGTAAAGTATAAACGTTTTTATTTTGTACTGCCTTTGCTGCGTAATACAGTATTCATGAATAGTGTCAACAAGCGGCTAACTTAAATGTCAACGTAATTGGCATTTAAATTCCAAAGCTAAAAAGTTTTAAGTAGCTTACGGACTGTATACACGTCAGATAAAATTATCACTATACATTACAATACAATACAAATAAATACTCTTTATTGAATATTCAATAAATGAAAATAATTACAGAGAAAGTAGCGGATTAACTAGAGGTAGACAACAGGCGGTCTTATCGTTAAGGAGCTATCTCTTCCAGACAACCTTTAGGTAGCGGAAATAATTGCATTTTACATTATGCCAGTAGGTGCCATTATACAGGGTGGAAAGGGACGACGTTCCTTCCCGCTACCGACCGAGTCTACCAACCATTACGATGAACTTTCAGTATGGGACCAACATCGAAATATTAAAAAAAAAATCAACCTCTCATACAAAGTGAGTGATGAGTTAGAGTTCAATAGTATGGAAAAGTCAATTTTCCAAATTTCCATGTATGCTTTCGATGTTGGTCCCATACTGAAAGTTCATCGTAATGGTTGGTAGACTCGGTCGGTAGCGGGAAGGAACGTCGTCCCTTTCCACCCTGTATATTTCCCTAAGAAAATAAAAGAACAGGGGGCCTATTTTTCAAAATCCTGTTACTTGTAATACAAGCCGAAGTACCTATCTAATTCAAAAATATATATATCTTAGGACATCTACATCTTACACAAATACACTTAGTCCCATCGTAAGCTCAATTAAGTCTTGTGATGTGGGTACAAAGCGACGATATATACAATAGATAGATACATATAGATACTTAAATATATAGCCACGACCGAGGAACAAATATTTGTGATAAATAAATACACAAATAATGCCCTCGCCGGGTGGTGTTAAAAAGACACTACTTGTAATACAAGTTATCGATACCTTTAGGCTCAAAGGGCGTAAACGCCAAATTGCCACTTTACAGGAGAAGCAAAAGAAGAAAAGTATTTTAGAAAAAAAAATCGTAACTTCTTTGTTTTTTGGCAGAATAACTTAAATTTTGGCCAACGTACTTGAATTTTTAAGATAAACATTTTAAATATCAATCATTTAGGATAAATGAATAAATAAAGAAAAAGGGTGTGTTATACTCCCTTAACTTTTTGAAATAATGGCGTTTACGCCCTTAAACTTCACATAATATGCAAAAAATGTAGGGAGTATTGGTTACTAAACGTTTGAGTTTTGGTCTAAATGGGGCGTATGTCACAATTACCATAGTTATAATCGGTCTTATAAACTCATTCATAACATAGACAATGCTCTGAATGGGTGTATAATACACCGTGGGGTTAAAAAAATACTTACAATCAATTAAAAGGTTGCTGCTTTTATTAAAAAAAAATGTCTACACTGACTATGCTGTTGCTGATTATATTTTTCTTTTATGTCTAGGGATAAAAATAATGGTAATGGCGTTACTGGACAATTAAGCTACTACCAAAACCCAGATTAAAATGCGATATGAAACCAGTAAAACAAACAACAATTCATCATAAATTTAAGAGTCAAACTCTTGTCGGCGTAACTGATGAATGTAACTGTATCCATCTAACTCTGTCTAAAGCCACCTCCTTGACTTCCTTATACGACACAACGTCTACTTTCTCTTTTATTTGTTTCATGTAAATTCCTCTATGTCTGCCTCTTCCTCGCTTTCCTTCAATTATTCCTTCTATTATGTTTTTTTATCAAAGCGTCATGTCGTATAAGGTGACTAAACATTTTCCCTCTCCAATTTTCTATTATCTTTAGCAAACTCCTTTTTTCATTCACTCTTTTAAGCACTTCTTCATTTGTGATATTTTTTGTCCAACTTATCTTCTCCATTCATCTCCAGCTCCACATTTCAAATGATTCCAGTATCTCTCTGTCCTTTTTCGTCATGGCCCACGCCTGACACCCATATAATGCTATACTCCAGATGAAAGTTTTGATGAGCTTCTTACAAACAGCAATTAATAATGACATCTTTATTATATATATATTTCTTTCAATAATATCCTCTAGATGCAATGTAAGGTACATTTACTCTCATTTAGTATTATTTTTCCTTATAATTACCAACACATACATATTAACTACTAAATTAAATATAATAGCATGCTTTTAGAATACTAATAATCACAAATCTTTATCTTTTGATTTTTATAAAACCTATAGACACAACTTAAGATCTTTTACTCTCACATAGCATTTCTTTCTTTTTTAAATTACCAACATATAATTATGTAGATATTAATTACATACTAAATGGAGTAGAAGACTTTTAAAATACTTAATCATTAAATTAAATTTATGTTTAAAACGCACAGAACCAAAAAATATAACTGTGCGCACTGTAAATTAAAAATGTCGACTGAAATTGAACGTAAATTTATACACATTATACACAATGTCTCCCATTTTTATCACATTATCTGTCTATACTTTTCATTTCAACATGGTACGCCAGTATACAGTATACATAGATTTAGAATGATGGTCATTCGCATCTATACTGTAGTTTTAATAACGCAATAACTGTTCATTCTTACTTTATAATTGGATAACGGCAATGAATCATTACTATCGTATAGGTACACAGTACGTTAGCAATTTTGAAATAATAAAATAACTTAGCGAGCCTATAAGCCATAATTTGTACATTTCTTGGGGCGTATAAGTCAAAAAGTTTTGTTATCATAGAGCGTAAGAGGCGCAGCATGCCTCCTACGTTACGGCGTATGAGTCATTTTAAAACGTACAATGCAAGGATACGGGCGTATAAACCTAATTTAGCCTACTAGAGTCATACTACCTAAATTAAGTAGCATAATTTCTACGTCGTATGAGCTTGCTTAGTTTTGTATTATAAACATTTTATAACAACTTTGTTATAAGACCTCTTTATTTTTTTTATTTCTGAACTTATTACCTAAATAAACAAAAAATTGTGTAAATGTATCAAATACGCCTCTTGCTTTTAAAAAATCTCCTAGAAATACGTGGGTCGTATATGCCCTAAATTATCGAATTTCGTTGTTTTAACTACACATATCGATAGAGAAAAAAAAACTGAACAAAACTGCATTCAAAACTCATTTTGGCCAAAATGGCGTTTACGCCCTTTGAGCCTAAAGGTATCGTTATAAGCTTTTGAGAAACAGGCCCCAGGACAACTAACATTTTATCTGACAGATATTTTATTCAGCGATGGTGAACAGGCCCTTAACAATATAGTATTTTATCTTTGGGAGTAAGCCTCAGGGTGGTTAATGTTGATATCGACTAAAGTGGAAATATACGGGGTTAATTTTGTTCATCCTTATATCGTTATCTGGCGTGGCCAGGGTTGTTTGTTGCGGCTCAGGGGTTAATGAAGGACAAGAACCCAACTACCCTACAATAGTAGCCCTTATATACGTTGGAGCGGTAATTATTGCTGACCTGCTGAACTTTCGACGTCATTATATTTGTCACGATTTGTTTAACCGTAAACGGGAAAGACACAGCTACGAGTGAATACATACTAACCCCCTTGTTTATAAAAACGTAATAAATTTTACTTTTTAGTCTTTTTCTACGGTCTTTTTACAAATGCTAATTGACAGACAAGGACAATCAAAGTCTTGCTTGAATAAGAGCACCCATATTCATATTATTTTTTTGGTATTATCTGTGTTTGTAATGTGTTTTTTCAATTCATAAAGCTATCTTAGTAGAAAAAAAATTAAGTGCTCGTTTTCATGACCGGAATACAGCGTTATATACTTCAGGTTACTTCTTAGAAATTCGTTATCTACATGATCCATTAATTAAATTAATTAGCAAATAATAAAATTTTATACATATCCTGGTCACGGCACCAAAATTTAATCTCTCAAAAACATACTAATTGCGGATCGGACTTTAAAACTAGTTTCTGCCGTTTGATCCCACTAGATGGCGCTGTATAAAGGCAAACGACCACTCCCACTACGTTACTGCTAAAAGGGTTCGTTAATTGCGACCTAGTCGTTACACGACTCGTGTTTAGCTTTGGGTATTTA
The DNA here is from genome assembly GCA_025490895.1 of Thaumatotibia leucotreta. Taxonomy (NCBI): domain Eukaryota; kingdom Metazoa; phylum Arthropoda; class Insecta; order Lepidoptera; family Tortricidae; genus Thaumatotibia; species Thaumatotibia leucotreta. The sequence continues at coordinate 1,184 of JALPQI010031689.1, read as the reverse complement.
AAATGATTAAAATGTGACACACCTGAACCGTTTTACGACTGCCGTGTAGATAAACAGGTAGGTAAAATATTATAAAACGGGCTATTTATTGCTGGGCAGAGTGAGAGTAGCGTCAAAAACGGAACCAGTTTTATAATTCTTATATGGCAATGGATTCTAGCACAAATTAGTCTCGTGCAACTGCGAAGTACAAGACAAACACTACATTAAGGCCATGATATTCAGCAATAAATTAATGTTATCAGTCAAACCAAAACCACAGATTAAATAGTTTGAAAGTGAAAAAATTTAAAATGTTGGTTTTGACACTTTTCGCACAAACTACCTAGCTATGTAGTTCTTAAAACGCTATGTGATTTAAATATCACAATCACCTTATATTAATGATGAAAAATCCTTGCGTAAACATTTACTAATTTCTAAATCTTAATGATGTGTATTGAAGTAAAGTATTATTTGTGTAGATTAGTAAACAATACATATTTATACTCGACTTAGAAGGCTGTTGTTTTTTGGAGGCTTTAATTAGATTTTTAAGTTAATACGTCATTACTAGTCTGTACATTACGTTAATAAACAAAGCTTAAAAAGGAAACCAACCAAGCAAAGCTCCGAAGATCAAACGTAAATAACGAAACTGCGTTGCATCTATTTCCAATATTTCCCAGTTCTGCTTTTTTAAAGCGCTCGTCTAAGTATTTTTTACGCTCTTTTTAAACCTATTTTATTATCCAAGCTCCTTAAACCGTTCCCGGCGAATTTCCATTTTCCAAAGGCTGGAGCGAAAGGGTTTCGCTAGTAATAAAGTAATTTATCCACTTCCGATAACAGGGTAATAATCCCCTCGCGTCCCCGACTGAGGAGTACTGAAGAATATAGGGAATATGAGGAATAAATACGGTTTACGGCCGAGGAATGATTTATAGGAGGCGTATTCTCGAATCCGCATTTGAAAGAATAGGATCGTATCGAAAGTGTATTGAACCTACTGTACACGTACATAAGGGGTGTACCGATAAAAAACTGGCAAATTCAAATGAGTAGGGTAAATATAGTTAAAAAGCTGTAATTTCTAGCTTTTCTAGTTAACTAGGAGGTCTTAAATTAGCTAACTTTGGTCCTTTTTTGTTGCTTCTGCAATTTCAGTATTCACAATACAAGTTCTCCAGAACCCCTTCCAAATT